>JBBPBX010047447.1:0-26157 GCA_038048925.1 Garcialebias charrua | reverse complement strand
AAAACAAACAACGCGCGGCTCAGCTTCTCTCAATTCAGCACTGCAGGTACAGACAGCTCAAATGTCTCCCCTTCCCCCCACCCCTCTCTGAGCAGCCGGTGCTGCGTCTCCCCTCGCTCTAAACTGTCGGTACAAACACACGCGGCTCAATTGTCTCGAGTTCCACAGTCGGTCCACGGACCGAGGCAAGTGATCAGAGACAGCTCAGTCAGAAAATGAATAATTCCTGCATGAATAGATGAAGCTGAAACACGAACAAGCTTCAGGGTCAGCTGATCACCTTGTTACAAGTTCTGGAAGTTCTAGCTCATTTAAAGGCAACATATATTTTGTTGTATGTTACATTTATGCTCAACAGATCTTAAGCTTCATTTTATTTAGTTGTTTTAGGAAACTACACATGCACCTTAGTTTTTGTGGTGGATTTTGTTGATCTATATTTTATGCAGACTTTTTCAATCTAAATAGACCTTTTACCAGTTGACGTCATCACGCAAAGCTCGCCCGAAACGAGCGTTCTGATTGGACGGCAAAAAGCCGAAACCGGATGTTGGGGGTAAGTAGGAAGGAGCCGAGTAGCTCTACTGATGGCTAGTAGTAATTTAGAAGCTTGGTTTCTTAAAATAGTGGACAACAACTGGTCAAAATTCCTGAACATCGTGCCGCGGATACGAGAGGAGGTGATTGTGTGCGCTGATGGAAAATGGGGAAATCCTTCAGGCTTTTTGCGAATGTCCAACAGGGTGAGTCGTTGTGTGTAGTTGTCAACAACCTGTATATCCAAGCGTCAGAAATAAATGTTTTAAATTTATCACGCCAATACTTCTGATATTTAGACTGATTTGGTTATTGTTACAGGTTTAACATCTTCTGTTAGCTGCTATAACTAGCGCCATGTCTTCATATTAGCACAGTATGTTAACAAAAACATGACATTTCAGTCAGTCACACAAATGTTTGTAGCGTCCTTATTTCTTATTTGATTTCTGTAAACTATGTCTTAAATACAACCTGAGACAATTGGTGATGTTGTGATGTGAAAAATAATAACTATCCCAAGAGATAAATTTATTAGCTTTCCTGGGAAAATTTAATTATCTTTGATAACGTATTTACTATTGCACTTTTGACACGCTGTTTATACAGCTAACACTTTATTAGACGTAAAATGTGTGAAAATCTTAAATATATTACAAACAATATATTTTGCATGTGAATTCTATATTGACACATACAATATTGTTGTATATTGTGTTTGTGATTGTTTTTGCAGACAAGGAGGTGGCTGCAACCATGCTGGAAATACATTCAAAACCAACCTGCACCCAGTTGCCTTGTACAAGGAAGGAACCAGCCCCAAAAACGAACTGCACCTGCTACTTGGGATGAGCTACAAGTTTTAAAGTGAGTTTAATCAGTGTTCCTGAAGAAATTTTATATTATGCTTATAACACAAATACCCAGAAAGGTGACTTTCAGTCAAACTTCACCAACAACTGGAATAATACAATATCACTTATTTTGTCTTATTCCAGTCAAAAAACTATTCAACATTGTACAATTGTAGTTTATTGTATTGTGTTAATTATTGTTGTTTTCTAGTGGCACTAGATAATAAATGCAATCACATATGTACGGTTTTAAATGTTTTCTACAATTGTAAGATCTGGAATAGTTTTTTGACATTTAAAAAAAAACACTTCTACAAACAGATTTGCTAATATGTGTTTGATATCAACCACATTTTTCATGTTGGTGTCATTTAAGGCATGACATCTGTGTTGAGAAGTTTTCCAGGAGAACGCTGAACAGCCTGCGTTTTGACCCACGACATCCTGATGACCGGAATGAGCCCATCACTGCTGGCTGGTCTTCACAAGGACATTTTGAGCGTGGAGCCATTGTTGACCTATTGCAGGTTGTAGTAGTAAACATTAAAAACCACTAACGCTTATCTGTATGTTTCTTTAATTCCTTTATTTTGTCTAGATTTTAAAACTTCATGTTTTTTTCTTTTGAGGTATGCTCAAAGCCCCTGGCTGCGGTTTCTCGATCCAGACCCTCCGGCAGATGAAGTAGCTGACGACCGCGGCCCCTGTCCAGTCTCCACGCCATCAGAGAGACCTGCCAGAAGTTCAAAACATCTTTAAATGTCTCACAAGCAGAATCAGATTTAATTGAGGCAGATACACGCAAACAGTCATGCAGTGAAGAATGGTTCACTGCACACACATTATTTATATAAGTCACAAACAGAAACAACACATACCAGAAGATGTGTTTGTGTTTGTCATTTCACTTGTTAAAGGACAGCAGCCTAGGACAGAAAGTAACCTGCTAATATATTTTTTAATGATGCCTTCTCTGACAACTTGGAGACTTTAGACAGTTTAATGTTTATGGGGTTTTGTTGCTAAGTCATTGGATGACCAGAGAGCTGAACTATAAACTAGAGAACAGATCTGACAACAGCAGAGTCACAAAGAGGATTTTCTTTCGGCCTGGTTAGGTCACCATGATAAGAGAGACTGACCTGTTTTTGTTGTAAACGCTCTTTCTTTATCTAGTGAGATTCAAAATCCTAAAATGTGACTAAAACAGCATTTGTATATTAACAGATTAAAAAATTTAACTAAACAAAAGTTCCACTTCACTAAAAGTCAAATTAGAGCACAGTTGCTTTATATTTAAAGGTTGGTGTGTTCATTTCTAAATTTAATGTACTACAATCAATGTCTGTTTTGGGATGTGTGGACTATTTCAGTAATCAATTACTGTAATAAACATGGATTTGAATACAGTATATAAATTTGGTCTAATTGGGGAGGGAATGACTGAGCCAGCTGAGGAGTGCTGTGAGTTTTCATTGAATTAGCGTGATGCCCTTCAAAAACTTCAACCAATGTGATGTCACGGTTGACAGAATTTATTTAAAATAAATATATTTGGATGACAGGCCTGACAGGTCCATAAATGCATGTCGGCCCAGCGGACAAGCGAATCTTTGTGCCCCGCCGGGCCAGTTACACGTTGCCGGAAACACCTGTACTTACAAAGATATTTTTACTTTATTGCACTTAGTGCTACAAAAGGCCACAACACTCCTTGTACAATACATACCTCTTCCTCAGTGAACTGCTTGTGTCCTGGATGCAGAAAGGTGGGCAGGTTCAGACTAGCTCCCCTTTTTCCACCTCTGACTTGACATCAAACCCTTTGTCAGCAAGGAGTTGGTGGCCAGTTGCTGCTGTAAAACAAAGTATTAATTCATATTTGACAATAAACAAAACAGTCTTGTGTATAGTTAAACTGTATGCTTATACACATTGATGACAGGATTGCTTTTTTTTTCTGTGACAGCATGTCACCGATGCTCCCAGCAAAACTGTGCGAATAACTTACAGAAACAGAGAAATGGCTGAAATGTTTTTAAAGTCAGACCTCAAATAATGTTAATAAAACATGTTTGTCTTGTGGAAACTACTACTGTATATTTTTTCAACGCAGAAAGAGTTCAAATGATAACGGGCTAACAGTGCAGTGGTCTGTTCATTTTTATAGAGCTGCACAGTGTTTGATGACATTTTACTCACCTGTTATTTCTTCAGGGGGGTTGAAGGAAGAATCTCCTTGCATGTCGCAGGTTGAAACTTCAACACAGGCAGTGGACTGAGGTACAGCCAGGTCTAGTAGAACTAGCTAGCTGCTAGCTTATCAACTGTCCAGTAGCATTCTGCTGCGGGAGGTTGTTCTCCGTTTTGTCTGTTTCCCATATCCAAGATCAAGATGTAATGTTGGAACGTAATCCACGGAGTTTGGATCATTAATGGCCATGCCAGATAAAAAATGCCGATTACACACTTTGCTGTTTTGTGTCTGGGTGAAGTCCTGCCGGCGAAGCGCTTGAAGCCACATCTTCCTTCTTTTAGTCGCTTTACTCTACTTTCCTAGAGGGACGTTGTAAAACGAACAAGTCTCACCTTTTTCTTTACTCGTTTATGTTGCCTGGAACAATTATAAACACAACAGAAGTCCTTTTTCCCCATCGCAAACGTTGGCAGTAAGGAAAACACTAGAGTAGTATTGACGCGTTACCCCAGCTTCCGGAAAATTCTGGAAAAATGCGAGTGCGCATGCGCGATGACGTCAACTGGTAAAAGGTCTATAACAGATCATTTTTATTTTTATACTTGGAGACTGAATATTTTACTAAATAAAGTAATTTCAGTAAAATTACCCCTTGTTGTTTTTTAAAAATTTGTATAATACTGCAAAGCAACATGTTAAGTTAATTTTGTCAAATAAATAAATTTGATTTCTGTTTTTTTTTTTTTTGTTATATCACGAAATTTATCGTTATCTTGATAATGCTCTGAAATATCACAATATAATTTTTGAGCCATATTGCCCACCCCTAGTTGAAAGCAGTGTTGACTTCTGGGAAGTGAACTGATGGCTTCTGGGTAACGTAGTTCTTTAGACTGGCAAAACAGCATAGGCTTAATGAAAGAAAACTACAAAATGGTTGTGTTTTTAAAAAAAATTGTTTTTTTTAACGTGTACAGTGCTGTACTTCCACAAACTGCGATAGAGCGAGTCCGTGAAAGTCGAACCACGGAGTAGCAAGGGACTTCTATTATGTTGTGTTTTATGTTACCCCTCACTTTGTTGCAGTTGCTGGCTCCTCCTCGGAGACGTCAGTGCTTGATTTTCTCCCAGAATCTCGGTCTCCACCTGCTGAGGGAGCCTCGCTGTCACAACTTAACAGTGCACACGTGGAGAAGAAAGCGATCGCCTCTGATCACTTGCATTTAGAAGCACAAGTGAGCACACACACACACATTTTTCAAATTTTGTTCAATTACTGGTACCAACCCTGATAATGATCTTCATCACTTACCATCATAAACCAAATAAACCACACTAATTTGCTAAATTTTTACACCGCTCCAGGTTTTTATGTTTTCCTTCTAAGGAGCCGGGCTTTTTATTTATTTATTTATTTTTATTCTTGGCAATCTTTCACAAAGACCCGACAGCATATTATGTAGCATGTGCTAGAAAAAAAAAGATGAATGTGCACAAGTGGAGGAGAAATAAACGTGATTTACAGCAGATGGACAGCATCTGAAAGTGTTACCTTCAAAAAATAAGGAAAAATGAATCCATCCTTCAGATGATCATCGACCATAGGCCAGGCTTTTAATGTATCAACTCAGCCATTGCACCTGGCGGTGCTCCCTCCACCTGCTGGGATTCATCACTCTGCGCTGCCTCGGACACGCAAAAAAGAACAAAAGCAAAACTTCTTCTATTCTTACAAACAATTTAACTCCTACCCACTTGAACGTCTTGCACCAAAATCATCAAGGTTAATAAGTGAAACCATTTAGGCACTCCCTGTTCAGCTCCAGTCCAGAAGAACACTCATCTCGAAAACCATCAACATTCTCTTTATTTCCTTCTGTGCATCTGCACGTGCACATCAGACTCATCTTAGAGCCTCCTCCCGCCAAGAAAGCGCAGTGAAAGTACAATCGTTCTAAAGCAACTGTACGACTCTTCTTCATTTCCTTCATTTAAGGGGGCCGTGGCACAGTGGTAATGGCAGTCGACCCCCGATCGGAAGGTTGGAGGTTCGAATCCCGCATCCGCTGTTGTGTCCCTGGGTAAGACACTTAACCCCAAGTTGCTCCCGGTAGGTCTGGATGGCGCCTTGCAAGGCAGGCTACCACTACCGGTGTATGAATGTGTGAATGAATGGGTGGATGGCTGGTATTGTAAAGCGCTTTGGGGCTCCTCACAGGGGGCTGGAAAGCGCTATATAAATAAGCTCCATTTACCATTTTACCATTCCTATCTGGAAACCATGCCTGGCGTGGAAACGTCAGTGGAACCGTGTGAACTGGTTTTAATTATGACGACTGGCCAATCATAAATAATAAACATTGACAAAAGAACGCAAATGTTTCCAGAGGTCGTTCTCGTTAGGGGTGCAGGAAAAAAACTGATATTTTTAAAGAATCTACATTCTTAGTCCTGGCGATTCAGAACTGCTAACAGAACCATGTTGCTAACAGGACCATGGTGCTAACAGAACCATGTTGATAACAGAACCATGGTGCTAACAGGACCATGGTGCTAACAGGACCATGGTGCTAACAGAACCATGGTGCTAACAGAACCATGGTGTTAACAGGACCATGGTGCTAGCAGAACCACACTGTTAACAGAACCACACTGCTAACAGAACCATGGTGCTAACAGGACCATGTTGCTAACAGAACCACACTCCTAACAGAACCATGGTGCTAACAGGACCATGTTGCTAACAGAACCACACTCCTAACAGAACCATGGTGTTAACAGGACCATGTTGCTAACACAACCACACTGCTAACAAAACCACACTGCTAACAGAACCATGGTGCTAACAGGACCATGTTGCTAACAGAACCATGTTGCTAACAGAACCACACTCCTAACAGAACCATGGTGTTAACAGGACCATGTTGCTAACACAACCACACTGCTAACAGAACCACACTGCTAACAGAACCATGGTGCTAACAGGACCATGTTGCTAACAGAGCCATGCTGCTAACAAGACCACACCACTAACAGAACCATGGTGCTAACAGGACCATGTTGCTAACAGAACCACACTGTTAACAGAACCACACTGTTAACAGAACCACACTGCTAACAGAACCATGGTGCTAACAGGACCATGTTGCTAACAGAACCACACTGCTAACAGAACCACACTGCTAACAGAACCATGGTGCTAACAGGACCATGTTGCTAACAGAGCCATGCTGCTAACAAGACCACACCACTAACAGAACCATGGTGCTAACAGGACCATGTTGCTAACAGAACCACGGTGCTAACAGAACCATTGTGTTAACAGAACCACACTGCGAACAGAACCATGGTAACAGAACTCCTTTGTACACTGCTAACAGGACCATGGTGCTAACAGGACCATGGTGATAACATTGGTGTCTTAAACCACTTTGGCTGTGGCTGCCTGCCTGGGAGGAGTTAGAGTTGCATTCGGGCCTAATCAATCTGGCCCAGACTGGACCGAGCACATAGTGTTTTTTTTTCCGAACACTACCCAGACCCAATGGAAGAGGGCCAAACCCGGAATAAAAACCCAACCTTTTTTTTTTATTAAGCTTTTACTGTTTTTGTAAGCAAATCAGTTTGACATGATAGTTTTAAAAATGTAAAGAAAGGAAAATCCATTCATTATCTTTTACCTGCTTCTTCCATTTTGGGTCACGGGGGTCGCCATGTCCAACAATCACTGTGCGAGGGGCGGGGTACACCCTGGACAGGCAACAAAAATATTTTTAGTGAAAAATTATTTGGAAAAATATAGAACAAGGCTTTTTTAAATTGAACGCACTTGCTCCATTCAGATTTAGTAGATTCTGCTTCTTCCTTCACCGCAGATGAGAGCAGGTGTTGAATAGAAAGAGAGAGAGAGAAAAAACGGAATTACGTTTGAAAAATAAAAGTTATTAATAATAATAATAAAGTTAATAAAGTAAATAAAAACTTCTTGCCTTAATTTAATTCTGTTTTTTCAAATGCAATTCCGTTTTTTCTTATGTGATTCGGGCCACTTCCGCTTTGGCTTAATGTTTTATTTTAATTTTTTCAAATGTTGTTCATTTACACCTTAGGGCCACCATATTTTACTGGTCAGTGTGATTATTTATCACCCAGAGGAGTGGTTTACTTTGGAGACAATCAAGAGGAACATTCCTGCTGAACTGTAAAAAGGTTTCGGGTGTTTAAGGCACTTCAGCACTCGACTGGAGGTGACTCATCCTTTTTGGCAAACTTACCCACCGGTGCACTTCATATCTTCCACATCATCACTCACGCTCCCTCAGCAGATGTCCTGCTGCAGTTCTGTCTTAACGCTTCTGGGTGCAGCCACCCTCCATCGTCCTTCACTAAATTGAGGTCTCTGACGCGCTCAGTCACTATGATCATCTCTGTCTCTGCGTTTACTTTGACCGTTTGTCTTTCACCTCCAGAGTCCCGTGCAGCACGATGAAACAAACCACACGTCCTCAAGCCTCAACAGTGAGTTCTGTTGGAAGATTTTCAAAACCAGTGAGGATTTGTGCTGGTGCTGGGTGCTGACGACAAATATTTCCACTTTAGGCTTGCAGTGTAAGATGGAGGTCGGCGTGTCTTCCTGCATGCTTACGCCCACCGCGTCCCCGAGGGACTCCGGCGTGTCCGAAGAGCAAGGCACCGACGACGGCAGTGGAGGAGGGTGAGTACAGCAAAGGAGGGAAACATCCATTTTTTCATGTACAGAAGAGAAGCTCATGCAGGTTATCAGAAAAGATGGATGTAAATTATTCTAAAAAAGCTAAATCTGGTTTCACGCTCCACCTCGTTATGTGTCAGACCCTAAGGTGACAGTCATTTTAAACAGGACACGAATCATACAAAAGTACAAAAATCATACATAGCACTTTGAGATTTTCATTAATGAAAAGTGCGTTATAAATTAAATTCATTATTATTATTATTATTATTAAGTATTTGCAGCATAAAGCTCTAATTAAACACCAAACTTTAATGTCTCCTCTTCATTTTTGTAACAATCCTATTTCCTCTTAGACTTCTGAAGTCCGAAGGCGTCAGAGGGAGCCCAGTGGACTGGACCGTGTCTGACGTGGTCCATTATTTCACAGCTGCAGGTTTTCCTGAGCAGGCCTCAGCCTTCAGGCTGCAGGTGAGCCTGTCATCCTCTGAACAACCACTAGAGGGCGCCTCAGATATTTTAACTTCCAAAGTTTCATTGAATTGATAAAGCTCCTCGGATGAGAAGCGAAACGTCTTCTGTTACAAATAAAGTCCAGTTGATCTTGTATTGAACGCCTTTTTGATTTATCATGTCCTGGACGACTGAGAATCTTCACCAGCATCTTCCAAAGTTTCAGCTTTCCTCCAGATATCACTGCTTTGCTTTCTCGTTAGGAAATCGATGGGAAGTCTCTCCTCCTCATGCAGCGCAGTGACGTTTTGACCGGCCTGTCGATCAAACTTGGCCCCGCCCTCAAGATCTACGAGCGTCACGTAAAGGTTCTGCAGAAAACACACTTCGAGGACGATGACTGCTAACAGCAACGCAGAAAATACACTCAGACTGTGACGTTTATATTTATATTCAGCTCAATATGGAAATGCATGCATGGTATACAGAATAATACTCTTCACTTCTCATCTGCTGTTAAATCACACATATTGGTTCGGGCCTCTAATGTCGGTCTAAGATGACAGCGATGTGGAAGAGATTTTTTTAGCCATTTTTCTATTAAATAAAGCACAAATGTTGGATGAGGAAAGCAAGAACTTTTTTATTTGCAGGCCTTAAAGGTCTCGTTGGGTTTCTCCATGTAGAGCATGTCGGACAAATCAATAATCTAGACAAACTGGACTGAATCCATATTTACAAAAGCTGGAGTAAAGGGTTACCATCGTATTTATTCTGCTTGCAAAATAAGATCTGTCGTTCACGCAAGAGGAGAGTCCAGGGAATAAAAAAAATCAATTCCCCTCAATGTTTGAAAGGCCGTTAAATTGTTTTGAATTTTATTGTCTTGTGTGAAAAACTGAACTGTTTACGATCTGATCTGGCGTATGCATCATTGTATAAAAACCAAATAACTAAAGAAAAAAGGAAAATGCAATCAAGTAAGTTAGTTGTTGCAAGTTGACTCAATCTTCTTATAATATATTTGTAAACTTCATTTTCTAACTAAACCACTGATTACTGTTTAACTCGGCTGCATTCACTCAGAAAGTCCTATTTAAAATAAAAACAACTCCACCTGGCGTCTAATTTTAAATGCGCAGGAGTCTTCACCCCGTCAGCTTTTTTACCTGCCTTCAAAATTAGAAAGTGCATTCTCTCAAAATTTTGCTTGAGTTCACAGTGAATGTTTCATAAATCAGTTTAAACTACCGGTAGATTAAATGAAATTTCCTGCGAAAAATGCAGTGTGAATGCTCTTTTGCTGAAAAACAGCTGAAATGTAGCTGAACTGGAAGAATAAGCCTAATTTAGGAAAATTTAACATGAACAGGCCTGATGTCCAGTCACTTTCACACCTATCAGGAATTTCATCCATGTCACCAGAGTGGCTCTTCTGTGTCTAGACTACCGCCACCAGCTGGTAAGGTGGTTCGGGTTAGACCCTACAAACAGTGGTGTAGTCTACATTTTTGTAGTGGGTATACTGTGCTTAGAAACCAAAGTACAGTACACTGGTTAGTACAATGTAATCGTTAATATATTTTGATTTTTAAGCGTATTGAACATTTCTAATTTTTTTTCTTATTGTGCCGCAGAGCGGCGGACGCACTGCAGATCCCGTGGCCCGAACCTCCACCTCGTCAACAAGTCACGAGGTTGGCAGGAAATTATTTTTACGCTAAGCAGAAATCTACAACGAGGCACAGCATGCCCATCTTCCTGGATTTCCTCACGGAGCTGACTCGCACCTGGCCTGAGCCCAGGGCTCCTATGCAGCTTCCACTCTCACAGTTCCTCGATGTGGCTGGAATGGAGGCAGCAGGAATAGCCAACGTGCCACAAATGGAGGACACGCTTGCATCCCATTTGGCCCCCAAGTCCTCTGGAACAAAACAACTCTGCCCAGTAAAGCCTGTCGAGCCTCAGCTACTCAGCTCGAGAAATGCTACAGGGCTCAGGGCCTCGCGGCGCGCGCGATGAACGTGTCCGCCATGATGCAAGCGTACCTGGCTGAAAAGCTCCAGGAGCTCCAGGTGATGACAGACAAGCAGGTTGCCCCCAAAGTGCTGGAGGAAGCCCGCAGGGCAACAGACTTTGTGCTGCAGCCATTGCACAGGGTAGATGCATGGCTGAGGTGGTCATTGCCCAACTTCATTTGTGGATGACTTTAACAGACCTCCCGGAGGGAGAACGGATTCATTTTCTGCACCACTCGATAGAACCGACGGGACTGTTTGGAAAGGCTCTGGACCGGATTCAGACAAGGCTTGAACAGAGGCGCAAACAGGCTGAGGCCCTCCGGGAAGGCATGCCCAGGAGAGCTTTTGCCCCCACCCAGGGAGACAGCTGGGAACAGGCCCGTGCAGCCTCGGCACCGCTCAACCACACGTAATCCGCCGCAAAAGAGACCGGCATACGAGGGGGAGCACCGGCAAAGACCCCCACCGGGTCCGCCACAAGCCAGTCATTCCTGGAGTAGGAACAGGTTCGTTCCCCGCCAGGCGGTCCAACAGAGGACCTCCTCTGCGAATCGGGACACAAGGCAGAAATGTGCATGATGAAACGGGCCCTCTGCATAGCTTTACAGGCTCACCCGCCCACGTGGTATGGGAGCTGAATTTTATATGTCCAGACTTTATTTGTAAAAAGGTACAAAAAGCTGGTGACTTTGATGTGTGCACAAAACATGTTTTTTCTGCTGTAAGTGACATAAAGTCAGAAATGTCGTTACACAAAAACACGAATAAAAACTCAAAGAACAGCTTCACCCTGTTTCTTGACAAAAAAAAAATACAGCAACATCAACAACACAGCTCCCCTCTGATACCGATTGCTATAAAGGGTGGGGGGCTGTCCCCCCCTTCCCTCGCGGCTCATGGGGTACTAGCTCAGACAATAAACCCTAGCAGGTGGCCTCAGGGCTGTCTGCAACAGACAGACCCAGAGGCGTCTGCAAACAGGTACACCGGCACCCATGGGGCCAGGTGAGGGGGGTCACGTCTTTCAACCCCCACCCCGTCGGAACCCACAAGGCCAACAATACACAAATTCAACAAACCTGCAACACAGAAACTGGTAACCATGGCGACATGCCGTTTTGGCCACCAGGTGCTTTTCAGTGTATTTCAGCAATGAGTGACGGGGGTGGGGGTGGGGGGGCACGTCAAAGGCCCACAGGGCCGGGCCAGACTCACATGCTGGCAAAGGAGATGGTGATGATGCTGCAGGGTCTGTAAACAAACGTTATAAAACAGGAAATGCACCAGGGCTGGATCAGTTTCCTCTTCCACATGCTCGGAAAGGTCTGGACTTAATGTCATCAGCCAGGCTTATAGGTGCTCAGCAGAAAAAGGAGTTTAGTGCAGTTTTACATCCTTACGCTGAAACTAACTTTTCATCTTACACGGACAGCAGACCGTGCACAAGCAGTGAACCTGTAACATGTGACAATGCTCATTGCATTGAATCAGCTGTTTTTAAATGACATCCCCTCTTCAGGAGAGACACAGCTCCCTGGAGTTTTACTAAGCTCCAGAGTAATGGTGGGGCCAGAGGCTTGTGAACCAGATCCGGTCATGGAACGGACTGGAATCAGGAGGTCTGTTCGCATACAAAACCTGCACTCCCTCCGTGCCGTGCCTCTCCCTAAAAGGAGAAAAAGCAAACGTTCTGGTCCACGTTTATCTAACAGGGACAGTGCATTGCTCCTGTCCCCCTGCACTCCCGGTCCGGGTGGAGTGGGAACACATTTACAGAAAGGTCCCCTCCCTAATATAACTGGCCCCCAAGGGGTCACGGGGCCCAGGGCCCTTGGAGGTGGGCTTACTCCAGGAATGTGGGCATGCTCCTCTTCAGGGACCCGCTGCATCACCAGCAAGGACAGCTTCTCTGCTTACGCCCAGGACTGTGGCAACCTACAGCTTGGCTGCTGAAAGGAACAAGCTGATGGCCTCAGGCCTCCCCAGCAATGTGGTAAATACCATACAAGGGGCAAGGGCTGTGTCAAGACAGACTCTCTATGCTTGTAAATGGTGTGTTTTTGAAGCTTGGTGCATGGAAAGGAATATTGTTTCGTATTCCTGTGACAGCTTCTTACCTTTCTACAGGACTTGCTGGAGAAAGGCCGTTCCTTTTCTACAATTAAGGTGTTTCTGTCAACCATCTCAGCATGCCATGAGGGCTGGGGGGGGCAAGACGCCCAGTGCACACCCTCTCATGATAAGGTTCATGAAGAGCGTGCTGAGGAAGAGACCCCCCAGCAGGACCTTGACCCCTGAGTGGGATCTCCAATTAGTCCTGAGTGCTCTCTGTGAGCCCCCATTTGAACCATTAAGCGATATTAAGATAGATTTGCTATCTTATAAGACCACTTTGCTCCTGGCTCTTTGCTCGGTGAAACGTGTGGGGGACCTCCATGCTTTGTCTGTGCACCCAATGTGTACCAGGTTTGCCCCTGACGGGTCAAAGGTCACCCTAAGGCCTAATCCTGCATATGTCCCAAAGGTCCTGACTCTGAATCCCAGAAGTTTGGATTTTGAACTCTCTTCTTTTCCTCCTGCTCCTGTCCTCACTCAGGAACAGATAAAACTGGGGGCACTCTGCCCTGTTAGGGCCTTAAGTGCTTACATTGAGAAAACAGCTGATTGGAGGAAAACAAACCAACTGTTTGTGTGTTTTGCAGACCCAGCTATGGACAGGGCCCTGTCAAAGCAACGCCTCTCACACTGGGTGACTGAGGCCATTAAGAGGGTGTACAGTAGCAAAGGTCAACAGGTGCCCTCTGGGGTACGTGCCCATTCCACTCGAGGTTTGGCCACCTCGTGGTCACTGTTCAAGGGTGTGCCAGTTGCAGACATCTGTGCGGCTGCGAACTGGAGCTCAACGAACACGTTTGCAAAACATTACATTTTGGACGTTACTGCATATGACGTCACTCAGGCTGTCCTCTCTAACACACAGTAGAGAGCGGCCGAGAGATGCCTAATGCAGTGTTTTTCAACCTTTTTTGAGCCAAGGCACAGTGTTTTCATTGAAAAAAATCCCGAGGCACACCACCAACCAAAATTGTAAACATAGATAGACTGTATCCGCCTATATTAAATATATTAAATATATAGTCATTCTTATCAAGTGTCTTGAATAGGAATGAAATAAACACAAAAATGTATTTTTATCATATTTTATATTTCTTATTTCAAATTGCACTTAACATGTCTTCAAAAATACACCCGAACAGTACCACAACAATGTGGTCTTAAATTTAAAGAGGTTGTAGAAAGGGGGGGGGGGGCTTTTTTGATAATTTCCAAGGCACACCTGACGATCACTCGCGGCACACTAGTGTGCCTAGGCACAGTGGTTGAAAAACACTGGCCTAATGTATAAAGGCAGATGTTCACACAAGCATGCATTTTACTGAGCATTTCAAGGGCGTGAATGAATTACGTTCCCATAGCAATAGTGTTGCACCGAGTGACTGACTGAAAAGGGAACTGAAAGTTATGCACCATAACTCATGTTCCCTGAAGGAAGGGAACGAGGTGCAACACAGTTGGCCCTTTCAATGCTGAAGCTCGGTGAAGTGCATTTTGGAGAAAGTAGGATGGGCGTCCACATCTTAAGTACCCAGAGGGCGGGGTCTCTGGGGTGATGCTGACGCCCCCTGCCATTAAGGCGTGATTGTATTCCTTCAGGTAATCGCGCGGGGACGGAATTTCCCATAGCAATACAGTAGTGTTGCACCTTGTTCCCTTCCTTCAGGGAACATGAGATATGGTGCATAACTTTCAGTTTTGCTTCCTTCAGTGTGTCTTACTTTTAAAGGACCTACAGTTTTCTCTACAAATTTCCTAGAATAGAATGTGTACCCAAGCTTTCACAAACTTTAGCTCTATTTTAGCTTCAAATTCTTGACAAAGTTGAAAGCCAAGGGTCTTTTTAACGTCAGATTTCCTATAAAACGCTGTAGAAACATCAAAACTCACATGTACAACTTTCAGTCTTTTGCTGCTCATATGGGAAAGTTTTCAATAACCAACTTACAGTTTTTACATGGTGACCATTTATTTGAGGCTTATTTTTCAGTCTGCAGTTTTGTCTGCCTTTTATTAACCAGAGGGTAAGAGTGAAAAATACAAGTGTGTGGTTACCATGGTGACTTTCATAAACCATGGGCAGCAGCTTGATTCTCTTTACACTTCATATACTGTACATGTACTTATAGTTCAGCTGTGGCTGAGTGGTTAGAGCAGTCGTCCTCCAATGCAAGAGTTGGGGGTTTGATTCCACCAGCAGTCACATGTCGAAGTGTCCCTGGGCAAGACACTGAATCCTTCATTGCCTCCAGTGTGTCCCATCAGTGTATGAATGTGATAAAGCACTGATTATTCTTTGTGCAGCTATAGTAGAGTGCTGTATGAATGGGTAAATGAGGGCATAGATTGTGTTGTAAAGCGCTTTGAGTATCTCAATAAGATAGAAAGACGCAATATAAGTACAGACCAGTTACCATCTTATAACTTGTTACAACCCTTGGACTGAGTCTTGGAGGCACAGGGTGTTACACAAGTTGTAAATTATGACACAAAGCCAATACAGTAACTGAAAAACAGCCCATATACCGGTAGGCTGATTACAATAATTTATTCTAATACAAATGTAGTTCCGGGTATTACAGACAGAAGGGAAGCAATGAAATTCAGAGTTTCCAAGGCCAAAACAATGAACAAAATGAACACCCCTTCTAGCTAGAAAATAAAATCACCTCTTGTCTAACCAAACAAATACTGCAATTCCTGGCTGACCACAAAACAGGAGGAAAGAGTTAAAAGAAACTGGTGGAGAACCCCTACCAAACTTCCCATCTAGGCAAAAGTTTTTAAATAGAACCGTTCACAGAAGATCACAATGATCAACTCAGAGTTGCAACAACACTTTGTACTTTGTTAAGTTCAGAGTCAACCACACTGCAGCACTGAACGCTACAGGAGGAAGAGGAAATGCCCAAGGGGGAAAAGGTGCATTGCACTGGATCACTGAAGCTTCTATGCAGTCCACTGATGAGGAGGAAGTGATTCCACATGAGCAGCATGGCGTGACAGCAGACCTGTAACCAAACAAAAGAGGAAGTTGTTCTCTAGTAAGAAAATCCTAGAAATCACATAACATAAGTAAATGCTTGAATTGTGGTCAGTCGCTGCATTGTGACTTTTCAAATTTTCTTTAGTGTTTTGGTTAAAACACTATCACACCATCGGTTGGTTTTCTAACTATCTTTCCAATCAGAGGCAATGTGTTCAACATAACGGTACTTCTTCCAGCTATTTAACAGTTAAAAATGGTGTACCACAAGGCTCAGTTTTAGGACCCACTCTCTTTACAATCTACATAGCTAATGTAGGTCACTGCATCCCTGATGCATCCTTACATTTCTATGCTGATGATACAGTTGTTTACTGCCGAGCTAAAACAGTTGCTAAGGCTTTCCAGTTACTGCAATCCGCTTTTGACATCATCCAGTCAGATTTGTTCCGTCTCAAACTTGTCCTAAATGCTGATAAAACAAAAGGGATGTTTTTTTCAAATAGGAAGGCGGTTCCAGCAGATCCTCCTCTGATTTTATCTTCAAATGGTGTCCCTATTGAGTTTGTTGATTCCTATAAATATCTGGGTATCCTGATCGATTCACATCTCTCTTTTAAACTCCACGTGGAAAACCTAGTGAAGAAACTGAAAGTTAAACTGGGTTTCTTTTTCAGAAACAGATCATGTCTAACACTGAATGTTAGGAAACGCCTTGTATCTGTGACTTTCCTTCCCTCCATTGATTACGGTGACATTCTCTACATGAATGCTCCTACAAGCACCCTGCGGATGTTGGATGTTGTCTATCATGGTGCACTAAGATTCATAACTGGTTGTGATTATCGTACCCACCACTGCACCCTGTATTCACTGGTTAACTGGACATCATTAACCTCACGCAGACTCTTCCACTGGTACATTTTCATCTTTAAATCACTTCTTGGTCTGCTGCCCTCATACATCTCCTCCTACATGTCTTTGCGTGAGTGCAGCTACAGTGTGCGCTCTCAGGACATGATTACCTGCAGTGTTCCGTCAGTGAGGACTGAACTTGGAAAAAGGGCCTTCTCCTACTCCGCTCCTGCTTCATGGAATATCTTACAAAAAGATCTGAAGCTCTCGACCTTGACTTCTCTAAATGGTTTTCAGAATCTGTTGGAATCCTGGCAAAAACCAATGCAGATTTGTTCCTGTCTTTGATTTTATACGTCTACCTTATAATGTTTTGCTAGTTTTTTGATACTTTGTTAAAAAAAAAAAAAAAAAATCTTTTGTTTTTTATTGTTTAAGGAAATTCTATCATTGCTGTTCATTGTTCTTTAGTTTTAGCAGGTCGCTTTCGTAAATGAGCCCATGAGGTTCAAAAGATTTACCTGACTAAATAAAGGTTGAATGAGGTCTTCCTCACAGACAGAGCTGCCAACACAACCAACACTTTTTGATTTTCATGGTGTCTCCATGACCAAATATTTCACTGATAACTGGGAAAACATACAGAACTTTGAGGAGAGACCAGATGATATTCTTATAGTCAATTACCCTAAATCAGTTGAGGTTATGTGTCCAAAAATATCAAACCCTTGTCTTGAAGGTTTTACTTTTCAAAATAAGCAAGTTATTTGTTCTGTACATATTGATTTGTTTCAAACCTGACCAGTTTGTGCTTCTTGTTCTAGTGTCAGTCACCCCATGGGTTTGTTGCCTGCTGCATCTTCTGTACTTTGGCAACACGGGTCCAGAACATCAAACTTCTATTCCTCTGCATGAAAGAGTGCCCTTCTAGAAGATTTGTACTCTGCCTCGACCAAATGTTTTGTTCAAATAGTCTCTTAAATCTGTTATCTGGCGGCCATGGCGTAGTGGTAATGTCGTCCCCCGATCGGAAGGTTGGCGGTTCGAATTCCAGTTCCCCACACCATTTGTCGTTGTGACCTTGGGCAAGACACTTAACCCCGAGTTGCTCCCGGTAGGACTGGAAAGCACCTTGCATGGTAGTCTGCCGCTACCGGTGTATGAATGTGTGTAGCACTTTGAGATTTTCACTAATGAAAAGTGCGTTATAAATTGAATTCATTATTATTATTATTATTATCTGAATAAATTAGAACATCATCAAACCCCAAATCTCTGTTTCTCAGAATACTGAAACATTGTGGAAAAAGTCCAACACACTACAAGCAGCTAATGAACTCAGAACACCTGCAAAGGTGTCCTGATGATCTTTTGGTCTGGTTCAGTCAGATACACAAACATAGGGAAAACTGATGACTTGACAATTGTCCAGAAGACAGTCACTGACAGCCTCCATTGGTAAATCACAACAAGTCATTGGTAAAAAGGCTGGTTGTGTTCAATCATGTTAATGAAAAGATGAGTGGAAAGAAAAGGTGTAGGAAATGATACACAGGTAACAGGGATAACAGCAGCCTTGAGAAGATTTTAAAGGAAAGGCCATTGAAGAATTTATGGAAGATGGACAAGATAATTGAGGCTGAAGACAATACTTCAAAAGCCACCAGACACAGATGGGTCCAGCATGTTGGCTACAACTGTTTAATTCATTGTGCCAAGCTGCTACTGGAAGTACCCGGGCTGAGAACAAACAGGACTGGACTGTTGTTTACTGGTCACAACAAGTATACCTTTCAGCTGAAAGTAAATTTTGCATTTCATTTGGAAGTTAAAGAGGAGGAGAGAAGAATATAATCCAAGTTCCTTTAAGGTTCAGTGTGAAGTTTTTGAGTCATTGATGATTTGTGGAGACATGTCATCTGCTGATGTTGCTCCACTGGGTTTTTATCCATTTCAAAGCCAGCACATTTGTCAACCAGGACATTTTAGAGCACCTTATGGAGTTTTACAGATATTCAGATTTCATTTTCCTGCATGGCTTGCCACCCAGGCCCAGAGTAGTCAATTGGGAGCACCAAGTGAATACCAGGGGCTGGGGAGCTGGTTCTTCAGTTGCGAGGTCTAGTGTTAAACTAACAACGCTATATTTTAACGTTTGTCGATAATTATGACCATCCAGCAACAGTTAGGGAAGTTTGAGATTGTGTTCCCATGCAATGGCAAAATTAATTATGTGCATTTAACCCATCACATGTGAGATAGACCCAGGTGGAGCAGTGGGCAGCTTTGTAAGCGCCCTGGAAGCATTTAGGAATTAGCTGTCTTGCTCAGAGACACCACAACTTTTGGGAATGGCTGGGAGTCGAGCCGTGACCTTCTGGTCCCAAGTCGGCTGCCCTACCTCTACTCCAGTCAGTTGTAGTTATCAGTTACAGTTAACAATAGGACAGTTATTGAGTCCTACTTTCAAGAGATGCCCGAGTAGAGAAGATGCTGAAAAGGCAAGAATTAAAAAGCAAGAAGCACTGACAAATCACCAAAGTTGTCAAGTTGAGTAAGTTAAAAAAAAAAAGCCCTTGCTTGGTTCAAAAGGATTTTACTGACATTAAAAAAGTAAACTATTAGCTAAGGTGTATGCAATGCCAGCAAGTGAAATGAACTAAATATGGCACTGACTGCATCAATCCATCCATTATATTTTACCCGCTTCTTCGTTTTTGGGTCGCGGGGATTGCTGGTACCCATGTCCAGCCATCACTGTGCGAGAGATGGGGTACACCTTGGACAGGTCTCCAGTCCATCACAGGACACAGAAAGACAAATGAGACAAACAACCATTCTCTCTCTCTCTCACACCTAGGGCCAATTTAGAGTTACCAATCAGCCTAACATGCATGTTTTTGGTCTGTGGGAGGAAACTGGAGTACCCGGAGGAAACCATGAATGCACAGAGAGAACATGCAAACTCCATCCAGAGGGGCACCTGGACTGGGATTTGAACCAGGGTGACCTGTTCGCTGAGGGGCAGCAGCTCTACCAGTTGCGACACTGTGATAACCGCACTGACTGCAATCTATTGTTATATTTTATGAATCAAGTTAATGGATTAGTATAGTCTGTATGATGTGAAAGAATCTAAAGGTTTCCCTTTTGGAAAGAAAAGATAAAGAAGAAGGTCAAAAAGGAGATACTGGATATGGATGCAGTTAGGGAGGACATGGAGGTATGAGGACAGAGGACAAAGTGAGATAGAGGTTGATGACTCACTGGTGACCCCTGAAGAGGTGACAGCTAAAAGGAAATTATTTAAGAGTACTAATCAAGGAACTATAACCGTGTACTTGTATTTTTGTATCTTTCCTTTGTTTTTTCCATTCATTCAACCTTTATTTAGTCTGGTAAATCTCATTGAGCCCCGTGGACTCATTTACAAAAGCGACCTGCTACAAACTAAAGAATGATGAACAGCAATGATACAATTACCTTAAACAATAAACAATAGAAAAAACTAGCACAACTAGCAAAACAATATAAGGTAGATGTATAAAATCAAGAACAAGAACATATCTGCATTGGTTTTAGCCAGGATTCCAACATATTCTTAAAACCATTAAAAAAAATGGTAAAAAACATTTAAAAAATGGACAATTAAAGTTGGTCTGGTAATTTATCTCTAGTTTTTAGACCCACAGTATTTTCAGAGAAATCCGTATAATATTCACATTAAACAAGTCTTAACTTTGCATGTCCACAAGAGTAAACTTGTCCCTTTTTCTTAAACAGAGGTTAAGACCTAGCCTGGTTAAAACCAGACCCTTGTCCTTCACTTCGCTTCCTGTCCGCTCTCATTTATTCCACTGTCAGTGTAATTCTTTGTCCTCTTGTTTTTTTGGAAAAAAGTCCGAATATCCATGATACACGGACAATGGCGAGCGTGTGTTTCTGTTTGAAAACAGATAGTTTGCGCCAGGTTTGCGCATTAAGTCAGTGACCCGCCCCCCTTGAACTGTAGTTGGCTAGAATGTTGCCTTGGCTTCATTGATTGGTTGAATTGTATGACTGAAAAACAAAGATAGGAAAAATAGAAAGATGTCGGAGATTAAAAACAAACAAACAAAAAACTCCCCATCATCCAGTCAGGGGGGGCACAGCTGACTCTGTGGGGGGGCAATGTCCCTCAATGCCCGCCCATGCCGCCGGGCCTGGTTCAATGTCCGCAGGACATCCTACGACATTCACCCCCGCAAACTGAATCGACGTCCCGTCGATGATCCAGCTTGCCACCAGGGTCGAAATACAGCGGACATGGTACTCCAAACCTCAGGAGCCACTCCGTAACCAGCGCCACAGTAGAGGCATGCTGGTCTAGTTGGGATGGCCAACGTGTATTTGGAAAATACCACTCCACACCCAGGACCTGCACCAGCACCACAGTAGAGGTACGCTGATCTCTATTAAAAAAATAAAAATAAATTACAAGCTAAAAACAAATAAATTACAAGCTAAAAACAGGTGAACCGCTGCTGTTTGTCCTTATCACACGCACACACATAATAAAAAACAAATCTTTTACTGATGGTCACAAAAAAAAAAATTTGTGAAAGTGTCCCAGCCTCAAAACTGCAAAAACTACCAACAAACGCCAAATGTAGCCGGACGGGTATGGATAAAAATAGGCAACTTTAGTTTTAAAAAATAAAAAAATAAAAAATCTATTTTTAATAAATAAATAAAAAAGTGAATTTGGTTAAAAACTTTACTAAAAGTTACCCTTAAGGCACATAGACCCGTTGCAGATGAGGCATGAGACAAGTTCACACAGACACCAATAAATTGCACAATTGTTTGTTTAATTAAAAAAATGGAGTTAAAGCACACACACTTTAAAAAGACAATTATGGCTCCAAACAACAATAAAAGTGCAATTCAGTGCAATACTCTAAAAACAGGACAACCTCACACACAAAATCATACACCAGAGTTACCGCCTGAGAGATGCTCGATCAGTCAAGCAGCAGTAGTCCAGAGTCCACCCTGGTAGGATCCGTCGTACCAGAAGAGACATCACTCAACAGACACCTGTACGTTTCGTTTAGTCCGAGCTGGGCATCGATCGACTCAGCTCAGCCCGCAGGACGTGTGACGCAGCCCGCCCCACGCCGTCCAGACAGCGGGCACCAACACAGTGACAGGACCAGTCGATGGACGACTCAGATGGAGGATAGAAACCAGTCGGGACAGCAGGTAACGAACACCATAGGACAAACAGCAGGCAGATGGACGCCAAGGACAAACAGCAGGGACTAAAACAATAAATATTTAGAATTAAAAGCTGAACATGTAAGAGAACAGAAGAAAACTGGCGCTTTACTCACCACCGAGTTCCACCTCTAGCAGGAGAGGGAAACAAGAAGCTTGTAAATGTGGTCGCGAGAACAGTAGATCATCGCGACCATGCACCCGCTAGCGCGACACAGCCAGCAAACACCGTCGGAAGGCGGATGACGTGTGTCAACCCTGAGGGCTGGGCCCGTTTTATACAGGAAGCCAGCCCCAGACCCAATCACATCCCAGCACCCGTGTGGTGCGTTCAATGTCCGCAGGACATCCTGCCACACTACTTTAAAGAAGAAAAAAAAGCATAAGGAGTATAATTTACTCTGTGTATTTGTACTAGTGTCCACATATTTGCAAAGGAAATGACAGAAAAACAGCTAAAACTACTTGTAGTCATTTTTTGTTGTGGGTACACCATCCTATAAAATTCTGTTTTATGTTAGTTTTGGTCAAAGCTTGAAAGAGCCGTTGCGTAGGGACCAAAGAGCCACATGTGGCTCCAGAGCCGCAGGTTGCAGACCCCTGGTCTAGCTAATAATTCAAAAGATGGCGTTGCGTCTTTGGCCACGTGAATGGTCAGCATCCAGAACCGGGACACTGGAGCACCTTCCTGAAGAACTTTATGGAATAAAAGATAGAATTTCAGAATAAAAGAACCACATTGTTCATTGCCTGAGGCAAAAGTTCATAATGTTTTTGATAGTGTGTACGTTTGGGCTAAAAGGATATCTCATAAACCACTGAATGGATTTTAATGAAAGTCTCAGAAAACAATCAATAGATGTACATCTTCAACTCATGTACATAAAATCATTTACATGATTTGACCAAAGCAGTCACAGCGCTGTTCCGTCTCATCATAAGACGATCTTCGTTTAAAAAACGCTGACATGGAGGGCAGCGGGTGACATACATTCCTTCAGGATGTTATTCATCCAATATTTTGTGATTATGCTCTTACATGCGGCATTCTGCTGTTTCAGTGGTGTTCGGATCATGGTGTCAGGGGATTTTAGTCAAGGTTTATGGATGTGTTGAACTACTATGGCTGAGCATGTTAACTGCATGTGAATCATGTGTTTGAGCAGAAAATTATTTTCTCTTTCAGAGAGGGCTGAATGAGGAGATGATTTGATCCAGGTCATCAGTGCCTGCCTGTGAGCTGTGAGAGCTGATAAGCTTATAAAAATAATTCTCGCACAATGCTCATGGAAGATTCTTGTGACTGGGCTCTGTACATGTAAAACTTCTGTACATGTGTGTTGTGAAAGTGTGTCCTTGCAAAATAAAACTGGTTAAAAATCTTCTCATGTTCTCGAGTAAATAAAATGAATAGATTACATTTTTTATTCAACACATGGTACAAACATGTAAACGACTGGTGGGAGAATAAGCAAGAAGCAGACTTATTCAAAATGTCACTATATTTGTCTGAGGTGCAGTGAGCAATGAGACTTGAAAGCATTTTTTTTTTTTTTGCTTTTCCCCACAGACAACTATTCAGAGCATTGTGAAGGTTGATCTCAAATGGAGCTACTTCCACACAGAAGACACCATGATGTTCTGTATTATTTACTACTTTTTTATATGTGAGCAACACTGGATGAATGTTACGGCCTTTCTCCTCTAGTACCAGTAGTTTTCTTTTTCTGTACTGCCTTTCCATGTGAGGAGTCTTCTCCTGGTAATTCATTTCCAACTGCTGGTTGGCTGCCTCCCTCTACTGGTGGACCCCCAGACCAAAGATGTCAAGGCTTAATGTGAACAAACATTTTTATTAATGTCAAATAAACAAAGTGAAAATGGCAACACACAAAAAACTTCAATAACACCATTGTAGAGGCCAAGCCAATGCTTTAAGCCACTGAGGTGATTCACCAGGGTATTGACGCACTGATTGTTACCTTGTCAGATGAATTCAAGTCAGAGCCGTCTTTGCTCGTTTGCAGGTAATCCATTTATTCTTTAAGTTTCATCTGTGTCCATTTAAAGGCAATGCATATTTCCACAACGCGTTGACAGGATCTAGTTTATTTCATATTCGGTCAAAAAACTGTTTCCCCCTTTCGGGTGGAACACCTCCACTCATAAAGAAAGGTTCCTACTACAGTATATACCGGTAGACAGCTGATTACCCACCTGACCTAATACCTGCTCAAAAATATATTTATTTATTTATTTATTTATTTATCTATCACCTTCTTCTACAACCATACTATTTTTTTTGTTCAAGAACACCTCCCCTCCTTTACAGATTAAACATCATAAAATGGAGCTTAGCAACAAAACTCAGTCTAGTTATTCCTAAAGTACATTCAAATATGTAAACGAAGTTAAATCGTTTAATCTGGACCAGTTTCTTAGTGGTCGATAATTTCTTTACATTTCTCTGTCAGACCACATAGAACTGAGACTCATTTTTATCCCTCAGAAAATTGAAACATCTGTGGTCATTATATGCAGAAATACATCCATCCATCCATCCATCCATCCATCCATCCATCCATCCATCTTCTTCCGCTTATCCGGGGTCGGGTCGCGGGGGTAGCAGCCTAAGTAGGGAGGCCCAGACTTCCCTCTCCCCAGCCACTTGGAGCAGCTCCTCTGGGGGAATCCCAAGGCGTTCCCAGGCCAGCCGAGAAACATAGTCCCTCCAGCGCGTCCTGGGTCTTCCTCTGGGTCTCCTCCCGGTGGGACATGCCCGGAACACCTCACCAGGGAGGCGTCCAGGAGGCATCCTAACCAGATGCCCGAGCCACCTCAACTGGCTCCTCTCGATGTGGAGAAGCAGCGGCTCTACTCCGAGTCCCTCCCGGATGACTGAGCTTCTCACCCTATCTCTAAGGGAGAGTCCAGCCACCCTGCGGAGAAAACTCATTTCAGCCGCTTGTATCCGAGATCTTGTTCTTTCGGTCATAACCCAAAGCTCATGACCATAGATGAGGGTGGGAACGTAGATCGATCGGTAAATTGAGAGCTTTGCCTTTTGACTCAGCTCTCTCTTCACCACGACAGACCGGTACAGCGCCCGCTTCACTGCGGACGCTGCACCTATCCGCCTATCGATCTCACGCTCCAGTTTTCCCTCATTCGTGAACAAGATCCCGAGATACTTAAACTCCTCCACTTGGGGCAGGACCTCCTCCCCGACCCGGAGAGGGCATGCTACCCTTTTCCGGCTCATAACGAAACTATTGGAGTTTAACATTATTTCACTGCAAAGACTGAAAAAATGAATTTGATGCGACAAATTGAAGTATAATTGGATCAAAACGTGTGCCGACGCCCATCGTGTAAATGTTTGCTCACTCAAGTCAACATCCTTAAACAAGAGATTTGTGCTTTATGCCATGGACTCTCAATGTGCTATGCAGCTTTGGACTTTGTGAAATAATTCAAAGAAAAGACCACAAAAATGTCTGATGTTAAGAGCAAACAAGAGGATGACACTCAGGTGCCACAAGAGAAAAGAACCATCAAATTTACACCAAAGGGCTTGGAGTTTTATATAAAAACATGTCAGGAAAAACGAAGTTTAAAGTGCAAGCAAGCTTCAAAATTGATCAAGAAAATCTCTGCATTAATGATGTCACAAGAAAATGTTAAAAAGGTGTGTAACATATTTATGGAAATGAATATGCTGCAATTTGTCAATGTAAATGGTAAATAAAGAAAAATGTCAAAATGGGCTATTTTTTTTTCTCCATTTATAGATGGCCTCCCTTCACACCTTATAGCCATCCTCTCACTCCAATGTTTTTTATTTTTTTATTTTATTACTATTGTTTTTTTTTAAGAGAGAAAGAAAGAAAAGAGAAAGTAAGACAACAAATCAACAATTATCAACCAAAAGAGCACAAGGCAAACACACCCAACCTCCGTCCACAATCCTGCAAAGCACATGACAGAACACAACAATGGAACATACATGCATAAAGACTAATAATATTCATGAGCTTGCAGTAGAATTCTATAAATACACATACCCATACCTACAAATATATATATATAGTATACATACATATACTTTTATATTCATTCATATACCCATCTACATATCTGCATATATCTATATATATATATATATATAT
>JBBPBX010047446.1:7972-26157 GCA_038048925.1 Garcialebias charrua | reverse complement strand
CAGCTCATTGCATAAGTGCAGGTCTATACCAAATACACGACAGAGACAAACGTGTAGTGGCCTACGCCAGCAAAACGATGGCGGGCCCCGAGTTGAGATTCTCAGACTGTGAGAAAGCTCTACTGACCACAGTGTGGGCAGTAAAACATTTCTCCAGCTACATTGGTGGACAGAAAATCATTGTGGAAACACAACACCAGCCAGTGACGTTCCTGAACAGCCAACGCATCAGAGATGGTGTGGTAACAAACTCTCGTGTTGCAACGTGGCTCATGGCGCTTCAAAGTTTTAACCTAGACATACGTTATGGTCAAAACAAGAAGTCACATCTGGGGACAGACTTGGCACTCTGCCAAAAGTGTACACAAGATGTACCAGCGACCCAGCCGTTGGCTGAGGAAAAAACCCCTGTGACTGAAGACCCGAACCACCACTTCTTTGATGACAATATCTGCAAAGATATGACAACATTGTACGTGGATGGATCTTCATTCCTCCGCGACAAAATCTGTAGGGCAGGTGTTGGAGGGGTCCTCCTCCAAGACCAAGAACAGATTACCTTCAGCTACAAATTAGGCTCTCAGACTTCTCAGTACGCTGAGATTGCAGGAATCCTAATAGCTCTCCAGATGGTAGTAGCACGCTCCATCAAGACCCTAGTCATCTGCACTGACTCTAACTATGCTCGTTTGAGTTTCGCTTGTCACCTTGCTGTGTGGAAACAGAACGGTTTCCTAACAAGCGACAGAAAAGTGGTCAAACACAAAGAGCTTTTCATGGCATGTGATCACTTGGTGACATCACACGACTTACAGATCTACTGGAAGAAAGTTCCAGGACATTCTAGAGTCCCAGGCGATGACAAGCACTACAATGACATTGCGGATTCCTTAGCCAAAGAAGGAGCCGACGAAGGTCCTCTATGGTCCTTCGACTCCTCCTGGTTGATCAAGACTCTGTCAACACAACCTGCTGTTGAGGTTATGGCAGTCACACGTGCACAGGCCGCGGCCAGACCTGCTGACAACGCAGTCTCTGTACGGCCTGCACTGACTGACCCAGACATCATCCAACAGCAAAAGTCGGATCCTGCTATCAACTCCATGATACTGTACCTGACTGATCCAGACAAAAACACTCCGTCTAAAGACGAACTGGATTCCGATCCAGACCTTAAAGTCCTTTACCAGCTGCGCAAACAGCTAAAACTAATCAAGGGCATCCTAACTTTCGCTCATGGACCAACGTCCTCACCTGTGTTCGTGGTTCCCCATGACCAAAGGGGGGTGATGTTAGTTCATGCCCATGATCTCCCGTCCGCAGGACACAAAGGAGATAAAGCCACGCTGACGGCATTAAAACAAATTGCCTATTGGCCTGGAATGAAAAAGGATGTCAAGGACTACATTGAAGGGTGCGTGGTGTGTGGCCAGTTTCAGCCAACCAGACCACTTCACAGAGCACCACTGCAAAGTAGAGGCATTGCATTCCCATGGTCTGACCTCCAGATCGACTGGGTTGGACCACTCACTAAGAGCTCTAGAGGAAATAAATATTTTCTCACGGTAACCTGTGCATTTACCAAATGGGTAGAATGCCTACCAGCTCCTAACGACACAGCACAAACAACTGCTATGTTGTTAATGAATCATATATTCTCAAGGTTTGGACTTCCCCTTCGGGTGAACTCAGACCAAGGTACACACTTCACAGGTGAAGTGATGAAAGAACTGTGGAAGACGCTAGGCGTCAAGGCCAACTTTCATGTCGGCTACCACCCACAGGCTTCAGGCCAAGTCGAGAGAGCAAACAGAACTGTGGTGAGTATTTTGAAGAAATACGTGGCCGCAAATCACAAGGACTGGGATGTGAAACTCCCTCTGGTCCTCATGGCCATAAGAGCCACTCCACACACATCAACTGGCATCTCTCCCTTCGAGATGATGACCGGTCGACAAATGACTCTCCCTCTACACCTGTTGTACCAACCAGGCGACGCCGTCATGGCGACAGCCTACACTACACAACAATACATGAAAGATTTGAATGTACACCTCAGAAACACTTTTGCTTTCGCCCAGAAAAACCTGGAAAGGTCCGCTGAAGGACGCAAGGCGTACTATGACCAGAAGGCCTCTCACAATGAACTCCAAGTGGGAGACAGAGTCTGGTACTATACGTTCGCCCCAACAACCGGGAAAGGAGAGTCCGGGACCGGAACTCTCGCCCGCAAACTAATGCCCAGGTGGACTGGACCTCATCTGATAACAGACAAAGTGTCCTCAGTCGTCTACGAAATCAAAATCAGCAAAGGCCGCAAAGAGCCAATTGCTAAATGGGTACATCGAAATCAGATCAAACCTTACAAGGCGTTCAATGACTCCACAAAAGACAAAGATCTCACAAACTCACCGACTTCATGGGATAATAAGGTCGTACAAACACAAGTTAGTAAATAAACTAATCAGGTTTAAACTACCATATTCCCACCCTATAAGTCGCATTGTCCAATTTGAACTTAGAAACGCTAAGCCTAAAACCCACAACAAAAAACTAACCTTAACAACCGTTTAAATCCACGAGATTTAATTTGACCTCGGTCATAAAGTTGAGACCTGTTTTTCTTGTGTGTTGCACTTTGGAATCTGACGACAAGAGTGTGTCGAAGCAGTGAAACGTTGTTTCCTTGTTGTTTAGTCATTACTGTTGTCATTAGTTGAGATACTGTTTGGTTCTGAACACTCCCAGCCAAAAAGGTTTTGTATTAACATTGGTTAATGAATGATATGGATTTAACTATGCCAACATGCAGTTCGTTTTGTTAAATCTCAATCGTCGAAGAGTCAATGTAGTTTAAAGCTACTCAAGGTACCATAAACTACACTGGTCTCACAATTTCTAAATTGAACCGATTCGATCGTTTCTATTCTAGATTATCTATTCATTTTGATGAGTCTCGCCATAGACTTCAAAATTTATTAGGAATACCAAATCCTACGTCGTGCGTCTAAAAGACAACAGACATTTAGATCAAACTATATTTCATTTTTCTATTTTAGTTTAACCTAAACTAAGTAATGAATGGAGGAATAGTTTGGAATTAGAGGCCTTCGTTACAGAAGCCCTCCAAAATTTTATAGGTACAGATCCCTATATCTAATTTATAGATTTGATCCACCCCTTAATTGGTAATTGTAGCTGATCTAAACCATGATAGCTTACATACCAGGTGCATATAGGTAAGGCTTAATGTAAAATCCCAATCATAAGCCCACCTAAAAACCACATAATTGCATGACACATAGAACCAGAGTGGCACTGACTGGAAACCAACCAGCCAACAACCTTCGATGTGGGGACCTGCAGCTCCAACGCTTGGTCTTCAACCTTCATCCAAGGGTCGCCTCCTCTGCGTCAATCGAGGGATCCCCTCTACATGCTGATTATGAAAACAATTGTTGCTGATGAAATCACCAACTCTAATCGTGGTGGAATTACTGCTGTGGGATTATCGCTGTGGATTATAAGACTTTGTTTTCCAAAGGATCACAGACTTTGTTTTCCAAGAGTTAACAGACTCAGTTTTCCAAGGGATTAAAAGCTTACCGCAATGGGATTACCTCCGAACAGTATGGAATTTCCAAAACTTTATGGGATTATAATTTTTGATTTTTCTTTTCCACTTGCTGGATTACTTCAAGATCAAAGACAGTTCAAGGTTTCCTTTCGTGTTGGACCCCATCCCCAAGGACTGGCGATGGCTTCCAAAAGGGGGGAGATGTAATGGACCTACCCAGGGTCAAACTAGGGTTTTCGAACTGTCCAGTGATGACCTTTACTGACCACTCAGTAAAGCAAGACATTTACTACAAAATCATTCATTTAGCTATAATCTGATAAATATAGTCACCAAAAGAGACTATTTCTATCTTTGATTTTATTCTAATGTGATCAAAAGAATAACTTTTGTCATTTTCATGATGTGTGCTTTTAAGCTGTGTCATTCTGTAAGAGTTAAACTGTGTTCACTGCTGTGTTTAAAGGTGAAGCCTTCGGGTCACAGAGACCGGACGGTTTTGTTTAGAAACTCAGAGACAGTCTCATGAGCAGGGCTCCAGCTTTATCTATCTTTTTCCTAAACATTTCTCTCTGCTGCTGCTTGTAACCTTGGGTTTGATAAGACAAATGAACTCCTCGACTGGTCCTTCCTTAAGTACTAGTCTAAGCTTTTGCTAAAGGCTTCAGAGTTGCTGGGAACTTGCAAGAGATGTGAACTTTCCCAAGAGCTGGACACGTGTGGTCAAGAGCTAACGACCGGCGTCTTCAGCTAAGGACTGATAACAGGCTGTTATGAGTCTACTTCGAACAAGCGTAAGATCAAGAACTTTGTCTATTCCTTCCTGGAATAAGTTTATCTTGAAGTCAGAGGCCTGAAGCTGACATATTCTCTGATGACCAAGCAAAACCAGGAGACGTTGGAGACGTAAACCAGAACCTTGCTTGAAGGTATCGTACTGGTCCCCACAAGGATCCGTGCATCTGAAAGGCTACAAGGTCACCTCTTACCGGGCGGTCGTCAAAAGGTAAAGAGCTGTTTACAAAACGTACCTGGATTTTAGCAGAAGTCGGAGGAGAAGTGTCATCTCTGGTTACACTCGAGATAAATAACTTAATCTCTCCAACCTCTTATTCCTCCTTTTCCCTTTCCCTCTCAATCTTAAGCTGGAAACTAATTAAGTTTAAAGAGCCCACAGACTAAATATGTTTTAACATCTAGTATTTATGTCTGTTGTGTTAAATTTAAGTGTGCTGACGTATTTGAATTGAAAGAAAGTGAAATCATGTCAATCAAGTGTAATGGTGTTAATTTAGTTGATTTATTTTAAATAAATGATAGTGTCTCTTTGACATATCAAACTAAGTTAACGTCTTTGTCACTTAATGGCTCTGTTTATTTATCCATCATAAAGATCACAGAGATATTGAATAAACTGAAAAAGAAGAGAATCCGTGAAATTACTATTCAATCTGAATAAGTAAATTAAGGTAAAAAGGAGGTCAGTATTAAACTGACCCCCTCTAAACCCTTTACACTGTTGTAACAATCTCAGTTTGGAGAAATAAGTTTACCCCTTGTATCGTATTTAGGGAAAAAATTTTCCCACACATTAATCTTTGTCTGTGCTTTTATTCATTCATTCATTCAACCTTTATTTATACAGGCTAGCCTCGTTGAGCCACAGGGACTCATTTACAAGAGGGACCTGTCTCACTCACACCCAGGGTCAATTTAAAATCACCAATCAGTCTAACATGCATGTTTTTGGACTGTGGGAGGAAACCGGAGCACCCGGAGAAAACCCACGCATGCACGGAGAGAACATGCAAACTCCACCCAGAAAAGCCACCGGACCGGGATTTGAACCGGGGACCTGCTCGCTGAGAGGCAGCAGCTCTACCAGTTGTGCCACCGTGCTGTCTTTATTTATTTATTCATGTATTTATTTTAGTACTGTCAATAAACATGAAACATAAAAATCCTTAGGTTTTTTTTTTTGGTCAATTTTTTCAAATGCTCTCATAACCTCACAGTAACTCTCACTCATGTTCCTGAGGGGGGAAAATCCACCACATTAGAATACTTTGTTAAAACAATTTTTTGTTATCCTAATTGTATCATCATATAAAATAATACATTCCTCTCAGTAATATTTTTTTTAAATCTTGGTTCCCACATTAGAAGGTGCTCTGCTTAATTATTTGAGAGCCTCTGGAAAAATCATCTTGTTCAACAAAATCACTTTAGTTTGGATGTAAAAAGAAAAAAAATAAATTGTAATGTGCACAAGTGACCATTTAGTACTAAAAAGTTGTTCCGCATGAATGCAGGATGCAGAATAGGACGCTCCACGGCTGACTGCCGTCGCTTTATCTGAAGGCAGGACGTCAGTGCGTGCAGCTCGCATGTATTTCTAGGTTAGGACAGGCGAAAAACAAAATTTTAAACTAGCTATTCTTTCATGGGCTGAGCTAAAAATATATATAAATATAATAATAATAATAAAGAAAAAACAAAAAGATTAGAAAAAAACATGTTTGAAGACTGGAAGATACAAGTTAGTATCAAGGCCTCATTTTCAGCTGCTGGGTCTGAAGGGTCTGGTGGTCTGGAAGGTCTTTACAAACCTCCAGACTGGAGTTTTATTTTTAATTGTCAGTAAATCATTTTGGGCGTTCTAATGGGGCAACGATCCAAAAATTGCCATAAAATAAATACAGTATTTTGTGATAAAAATAAATAAAAAAAAAACTGGTGTGGATGACCCTTAAAAAAATAAAATAAAAAAGGTAACTTAAAATTTTAATTTTTAATTCAGGCTGATATAGTTCTTAAAGAAAAAATTGTAGAAAAAAAGTTTAATTTTCCCTCTACAGAACATTAACGGCCAAAGTTAAAGTAGGCTACAGAACGTTTTTTACAAGGACAAAACTTCACGCATGCTCACATCAACATATTTATGTAGGGATGGCCCCATCTAATGAGCATCTCCTACAACCTTATGTCGTCTCATTTGTTTAATCTGATTCCCTCCTTGTGTTCCCAGGTGTTTGTAATTATGTCCTGTCTTGTCTGTGTATATATAGTCGTTCTGAGAGTCTTGTCTGTCGCGTCGTCATTTCCTGTGTGATCCTACTAGTCTGCCTTGTGTCCAGTTCCATGGTTTCTGTAAGTTCATGCTGCCATGCCAGCTCTTTAATTTATTATTAAAGTATTTATTTTTGTAATTCTGAGTCTGAGTCCCTGCCTGCACCATTGGGTTTGTTTTCCTGCCTCAAATCCTGACAATTTATAGTGACCACATCCTGATAGAGAGGAACCATTCAGCCTGCTATTATTAAACATATAGTTTAAATGCCCGCCTCTCTGTTGGTATGGGGGTGCATTAGAGCCTAACATAAGGGGCACCTTACACATCTTAAAAAGCATCAGAAGTTAAATATATGTAGGGGTTTTAGAACAATGTGTTTCCAGACGTTGTCCGTTTCGGTGAAGGCCTTGAATATTTCTGCAAGACAATGCCAACTGCATTCAATTAGAAAAACCTGCTTTGTATTCAGAGTCTGGGTGCTGCCTGCAGTCCAGACCTGCAACATAAATCCTGCAAATATGACCCAGGGCTATGCTGAACAGCTCGAGGACGCTTTGGAACTGACCAAACGTTTTGAGATGGGCACAAATTTGAGATGTCGTTTTTCTTTTCTAAAAATGGTACAGCGAATGTTCCAATCTGAATAGAACATGGGTTTATTGCAAATCATTGCATTGTTACTCACATTGTACACATAATTTCAAATTTTATTTTATGTTAGAATTAGAATGTACCATTTTGTACTGTAGTAATTTGCTAATTGCTGGAATTACAGTATGCTGTGTGTACAAGTGTGTGTGTGGGTCCCACTTTAAGCTGCCAGGTTCTGGTTTACTGACAGGAGAAAAGGACTTGAGGTATGGGCAGTTGTCAAAAAACTTAGTGTCTTTAGAGTCGAACTGTTGAGACTGGGCACACGGTCACTCTGGAGTACTGAAAATACTGAGAATGTGACGAAGAACAGTCACAAGGAGACAGAACACAGGAGGGTCTTTAGAGGATGGAAACTAATTAAGTAAACTGGAAGCATCTGGGACATCTAACTGGAAACAGAGGGAATAAGGTGCTGAAAACACACACACCACACACAGAACACACAAAAACCACGTCCTGTGAGATAATTATTTGTGTATAACTTCTCCCCATAAAATAGAAATCAGCAAATATTTGTGAATATGAAATATTTTCCAACGCAGGAGCATCATTCAGGCATCATCAGATACTGACAGATATTAAGGCTAGAGCAAATTTTAGATTTAATTTATAGGCAGACCTTAAGAAAAGGGAAGTTTTTTATGTTCTGGGGTGTAACTACAAAATTCACTGCAGAACTTGATCCACATTGTTTCTATTAGCTCTGGCTGCTGGCACCAGATGTGCAGGATGCTGCAGATGTGCAGGATGCTGCTGGCCCTGGTCCAGAACCAGCATCCACACAAAACCCAGCCCTGCTCGTCCCGTGCAGCGGCTCAGGGGCGTGAATGAAACGGCTCTTACCAAAAGCAGTTATTGCGACGAGAATCACTCCGGTCTTCGTCGACACGAACGAGCCCATTTCATGCCATCAGTCCGGCTGTCGGAGGAGAAACCCGGCCCGCTGCTCATCGGAACCACCCGAACAGAGAAATAAACCCAAAAAACACTCGGTGTGTGCGGGATGTGCTCAGTCTGTGGCACCGGACAGAGCTGACGTTACCTGCATCCTCATCCTCCCCCCTCCCGGAGCGGCGGTGATCTCATCTCCTGATAGCCCCCCCCCAAACACCGAGTCTCCAACTGGCTTCAAGGAGGTAAAACAAACACCACGGGTTTGAGTCAATAATGGCTTAAAATTAAACATTTATTTGTTGTTTAACCTAAAATGAAGCCCATGATGAGGTAATGCGCGGGCAGGGGCGTCACTAAGGGGGGCACCCCTAAAATAGTAACGCTTGTCTCCCTTGGAGTGGGTCTAAATTAAAAGAATAAAGTGCAGAATGCTACTGTCATATGCAGGGTCTCTGGGGTTCATATTGGTGCAGGCAGGCAAGGACTCAGGATATAAAATGCAGGTGGTCCCCGACTTACGAACGAGTTTCGTTCCTACGCCCGTTTGTAACACGAAAATCGGCGTAAGTCAAAAAATATGTCCAAATACGTCCAACGGCATGCACCTCATACGTACTATAGCCTTTATCCTAACACATTACCCTACATAATAATCAAAAAACACCTACATTCAGAGCCATAATGAAGGGAAAAAAGAGTTAATTTCTTGGTCCTGCAGCTTCATGCGGTCCACAGCATTTACAGCAACGTCTGTTAGCATGTTAGCTCATTGCTAGCATGTTAGCTCATTGCTCAGCTGTAGCCTCTCTGCCTTGTAAACCTTCGCTCCAAACTATAAGGTCTCTGCGCGCGATCCAGCATTTTACAGTAAAGTCTGTTAGCATATTAGCCCCTCTGCTCCGGTCAGCCTGTCCCAAACAATGAGGTCTCCTGCTCCACTGAGCGCGTCAAGCTCCCCCCTCCCTCCTGTAAGTTTCCACTGAGCGCGCGTCAAGCTCCCCCCCTCTCTCCTGTAAATTTCCGCTGAGTTTCGGTACTGTATTTTCTGGTGTAAAGGCACATAAACCTTGTAACTCCAACAATGCTTTTCAATGGGAGGGCATTCGTAAAGTCGAAATGTCGTAAGTCGAGACCGTTGTAACCCAGGGACTACCTGTATAGAATTTATTAACAGAACAAAAAGAGCTGACAGGGCAGCAAAATAAACATAGAATGAACAGAGGTGTACTCACGATTCAGACATCACCAGCGAACAGATAACAAGAGACACACACTTATATACAGGAATTACCAATTAGACCAAGTGAAGGAACCTGTGAGTAATCACAGATGCCAGAGAAAGAGGATGCAAGACATGAACACGACACAAGATGGGGCTAGACACTAAAGACACATTATAAAGAGAAACAGAGGATCGGGGGGAACGACGACAAACACACCACCAGGGACAAAACCACAACTCATATAATTTTTAGAAGTACAAATGGAGAAGATGCTTCGTAACGCAAGCATGTGACTGTCATTTTCAATAAGAAGTATTAAATGGTAATAATATAATTAAAAACAAGGTAGACATATATCAGGAGGTGATTTCATAACTTATTCCCACATTTTACAACAAAACTCCTGAAAATCTGTTTGGCTCACTTCAAGGTGATAATGGGCCCCCATGCCACCCTATCTATCAAATTTTCTGGGCGCCCCCCTGCAGAAGATGAACCAAATGCATCGTTTCACCCACCACTTTGATGTCGCTACAAATGATGTGCGGCAGTGATATCAGCTGATCCTGTAAACCTCGTGTATAAAACAAATGCAGCAGAGCTGATCCAAATGAGAGGGAACATTAAAGAGACCAACAAATGACTGACAGAAGAAAGTTTAGGAAAACAAGTTTTTTTTAACAAGCTAAATTAAAAACTTGACATTTCTTGAGGGGATGCATATCACCTGCTTCCCTTCATGACAACGTTTTAATCTCATTATATAGAGAAAGGACGGTATAAAGCAAAATCTCACGTTAGCTGCCAGCGTATTGTTGTGAATGACTCTCAGCTACTACCACATCAAATTTTATCTCCATATCTGTAAATGTGGCAGTTTTAGCTGTTTGGTGATTGCAAAGTTCAGCTGGCTGTGGCAGCCATCTTGAATGCGGCTTGAGGATTTCATCAACATCCGTCCACTGATTCATCAGATATTTTGCCAACACGGCAAACAAACAGGCACAAACATAATGAGCCTTTTGCGGTCAGCTGCAGTCTTCTCACATTTCTGAACATCCAACACGAGCTCTTGTGCACGGAGCATTTGGCTTTCAAAGCTTTCAGCTGAGGCGATGCCATCTACTGATACAAGTCTTAAACGACCGTACGGGAAGCTGTTGGAAAACACACAACCATTAATACTGAGACAAAAGCTCCAAGAAAACAACAAACCAAATGACACTTTATTCATTGTTTTATTTTTCTAAAAAGTGAAAAAAATAAAAATAAAAAAAAGCAATGGCAAACAACCCGAGTCTGCTCCATTACCACCCTGTAAGGCTGATGCTTGTTTACCTCCAAAATAGGAATAAACAGGTAAACAAGCCTGCAGACATGTTGAAAGAACATTATATTGTTGAAGGTACTTGCAGCTACAATCACCTCTTTATAAAACTTTTTTTTCTCCCAGAGACAAACTTTAGGCCAGCGTAAGGGCACATTTTTAATTTCCTGACATTAAGTGTTACCAGGGCACCATCATTATAATTAAGGCACAGTGGTGGTAAGACGGAGGAAATAAATCAAATCCTCACTGACGAAATAATTTGTGTTTTTAGTCACAACTGTTTTTATCTTCATATTACAGGTGAAAAACCTCAAATATGACATATGCTTAAATATAATACTGACTTCACAGTATTCATATGACCGTTTGCACATCGTTACAAACTTTATTTTTTTTAATTTTTTATCTTTCGTGCATTTAAAAACTTTTCCAGTAAAATTGAGTAAGCGCTTTACTTCCGTTTGTGTTTAAATCACATCGCTCTAACAGGAGACAAAGTCCAGCACGTTCATCAGGCAGAAATTCATTTCTTGGGATTAAAATTGAATTCCAACACGGTCAATCCCTTGTGATCAGCAGCAGGGACGCAGATTTGAAAGTTTGATAGCCCGTACGATGAAGGATTTTAGCCGACTGAAGCTTACTGGTCAGCCCCAGCTGCCCGTTTGGTTCGTTTCCGTGGAGACGTTTTAGGGGAAGCCTTGTCTGTAAACCAAGAGACAAAACGTAAAGCGCCACAGATATTAGAGATAGTTCACAAACGAACAAGAGCAAACTCATGTAGAGTCAAATCTTAAAACAATTTAGCACGATGTGATAAAATGAACATACTCATGACATTAAGCGTCTCCTGAGGAATCCAGCTGATGTCCACATCGTTTATTCCAACCGTGCCCTTCTCTATTGTCACTGAAATCCTCTTTCTCTGCAGAAAACATGATAAAAAGAGATCATATTTCATTTTGATTGATCCATTATTCCACTGCTATCACAGCTCAGCACACTCAGATGAGGCGTGGAGTTTATGTTTAAAGATAAAACTACAGTAGTCCCTCGCTACTTTGCGGTTCGACTACCACTCGCTCTTTTGCGGTTTTTCAAAGTAAAAGTGGACATGACACACATTGATGATGTGATTGACTGATTTATGAATGAGTTGCACGAGCGCCATGGATTGTTTATTTAAAATAATTGTAAAAAAATGTTTTAGCACCTGCTGCACCTGTGTGCAGCCCGTGGGCGCAGACAAAAGCTCCCTCCTGCAGTGTGTCATGATCTCCGCTCTCTGCCACGCCCACTTCTCTGCTGCAATCACACTTAAAATTTTCTGCTCATTTCTGCTAATTTAAACCTACCATATTTTTTGCTGTATAATTTGCAGTTTTTTTGCATAAGTTAGCATGCCTGTGACTTATATAGCGAAGCAACGCATTTATGCCCCCCCCTCCACACACACACACACACACACAATTACAACTAATTTTGGGCTGAGATCTGACTATTTCATTCATTCTGACATGGAAAATATTGAACACTACCATTTTCAGCCACTAGAGGGCCCTCAACTAATATGGCAAGCCAAGTGTTTCATTAATAGGTAAAAGTGGCTATTAGTGAAACACTTGGCTTGCCATACAACCACCTTCGTTCTCGCTGTGGAACTCATGGATCAAACATCAAAATCAGCTGAATTTCTCTGAGCCACCCAGGCGAAATGCAGCTGATTTGACCATTAAAGCTCATTTAAGGAAAAGTTCAACTAAGACTAGCCTGGTTAAAACCAGACCCTTGTCCTTCACTTCGCTTTGTACTAGGGTCTGGGACTTCTCTCATAGACAAGGATTTCTCCGGTAGATTTTTGACCGGACCAATCAGAGAACAGAAGGCGGAGTTTTGAACGACGTCGACTGACGTCGTCAGTTAAAATGGCTGCCGCCACGAAGGAATTTTCATGAAAACAAGGTAAAAAACTATTATTTCTTTGCTGAGAAAAAATATATTTCTTAGCTGACGTTATATCAGAAGTGTTCCTGAGCTTAAAGGGGACCACAGATGCAAAATTCACTTTTTAATGTTTTTTTTACTCAACTTTGGGTATTTACTTCATAAAAAAACAGTCCTTGTGCCAAAAAAATGCACCCAGTGGTTTATTTACTCTAAGTAGATTTATTTATTTTTGATAAATACACCAGGATTCACACTTCCTGCAGTTATTGACGTCACAGGCCGTAGCCAATCACCTCAAACCTGAGTCCAGCCCCTCACCTAGCAACCCCTGGTTAGGCTCAACCCACTTCTGTATTAAACACATGACTGTTGTTTTTCATGATTTCATCTCATCTTTTGTTTATATGTTCTTAATTTCATGTGTACAGCACTTTGTTGCAGCTGTGTTTTTTTTAAATGGCTTTATAAATAAAGTATAATTGTTATTTTTATATTTTAGTTCAATTTTTAGTGTATTTGCGATCGCTCCCAACGCGCAGCCGTCAAAAATTAAACGAGCGGACCCCCGGCGTAGGGACCAGCGGCAACGGGACCCTCTTCTGGCGGATGGAGCGGAGCTTCAATTGTACAGCCTCGCTGCTGCCCTCGCAGCAGCGAGGACCTTCTCCTTACTGATTAATTTACGGGAGACACTTGGTGAACTTTGTTGTCTTGACTGGAACAGCGATAACTCCCAAAATCTCCGCGTGCAACGAGCGAAGCTGGCGAACACCGGAAGAGGAACAAGCTAACATTAGCTTCGGATTCGGGTGGTCTCATGCTAAAAGGAGCAGCTAATTGCGGCGCGCTCAGACGGGTTTCGGTAAGTTATCTTAAGCTAGCACTAACAGTAAGTCAAATGAGTAATAAAAAAAGAGCTAATTTTAAAACAACAACACATTACAGATACTGGCTGTTACAGAGGGCGTTAACAGATCGTTGAAGGGCGTGGACTTCAAGAAACCGGTCGTTCAAAACGAAAGTTAAAAATGGCAGAATTAAAAAGGGTATAATTAATTATCTAAGAATTATTTTGTGTATTAAAATGAATTAATATTGTCAAGATAGCACACAGACATAACATAAAAATTTTAAATACCTATATGTGGTCTCCTTTAACAGTTCCTAAATCAATTCACGAAATGGTCAAATCTGCTGGATTTAAATAGTTTCGGTTTGACATTTTCCAAACAGCCTCGGGTGCGCTACGAAAATAAATGATAAAAAATCGAATTTTATCTCAAATGTTTAATCTAGGCCAACAGTCAGTAAATTAGAGCCATATAATTACACACTGGTAGCAGAAAAAATATCCACCGAGTGGTTTCTGAGCTATTTATCTGAATAGCCTGGACCTCGCCAGGCTAAACTAACAAAACTCCGCCTTCTGTTCTCTGATTGGTCCGGTCAAAAATCTACCGGAGAAATCCTTGTCTATGAGAGAAGTCCCAGACCCTAGTATGAAGCGAAGTGAAGGACAAGGGTCTGGTTTTAACCAGGCTAAACTAAGACACACCTTTACTGTACTATAATGTTGAGCAAACAAATATTGTTTTTAGGTGGTTATCTTGTTAAATTTAGAAGAAATGCACAGCGAGTCATCCCTCTGTGTGCTCCCGCTTCTGTAAATCAACTTTTGAAACGCAGCTGATTTGACCATTAAAATGCATTTATTAAGGAAGAGTTCAACTGAAACACACCTTTGCTATAATTTCGAGCAAACAAATACTTGTTTAAGGGTTAATTTTGTTAAATTCTTGTTAAAGTCCACCCGTGCACAATCCTGTGGCTGCCATTTGGCAGCCAATCGATTTTTTGCACAACACCGGCCCACGTTTCCAGGTTGTCAGCAGTGACGCGTAATATATGTGACTTATATGGCGAAGCGACGTATTTGTTTTTTCCACTTTATTAGACATATTTGGTAGGGATGCACCGATCCGCATTTCTCACTTCCGATCCGATACTTAAAACTGGGTATCACCCGATACCAATACTTTTCCAATCTGATACTGTTAAGGTATATGAATTTGTATGACATTTTCATACTGAGACTATTCATTTTAACATTGTGTGAGTTAAACCCAATGAAGACACTTTTGCGCCTTACACCAGAAAACTCACGAACTTTAACAGCACACAAGAGGCAGGTCTATACCACACACATGTCCTTCTCACTCATGGTTCAGCTGGAAAAAAAAAAAAAACGCTAAGCATGATGGGAAAGACAACACAGCCCACTCCCTTAACCACTAAGAGAGTGGATTTTGTTGTCTTTCCCATAATGCTTAGCAGTATTTTAGTTTTCCAGCTGCACTAAAGCTGAAAAAAAACCCCGCTAAGGATGATGGGAAAGACAACAAAATCCACTCTTAGTGGTTAAGGGAGTGGGCTTTGTTGTCTTTCCCATCATGCTTAGCTGTTTTTTAGTTTTTCCAGCTGAACCATGAGTGAGAAGGACATGTGTGTGGTAGACCTGCCTCTTGTGTGCTGTTAAAGTTTGTGAGTTTCATGTTGTGAGGTCCAATAGTGTCTTCATTGGGTTTAACTCACACAATGTTAAGGCAGTCACAGAATGTGATTGAACACAAGTGCTCTTTGAAGCTGGATTGGAAATATCGGCAGGTTGGATCCGATATCCGATACTTGAATTATGCTGGTATCAGATACTGATACTGGATCGGATCGGCCCCATCCATAATATTTGGACTGATGCGACTTATACGGCAGCAAGTGCGGTAATTCAGCAAATGTGTGTTCTTTCTGCTTCTTCTGCTAACTTAAACTTGTTCTTCCATTTCAGCTACATTTCATCATGTTTTTTTTTGGTGTTTAGCTGTTTTTCAGCAAGTTCAGCAATAAGCATTCACACTGCATTTTCGCAGGAAATACATTTTCTCTAGTTAAAGGTTCAGTCTGCAGTTTCTGTAGAACAGCAGCACTTAGAAAAAATTTCAACAAGCAAAGCATTCTGATCCCTCCCCCTCAGAGCCATATATGGCTCTGCCCCCTTGTGGTCTGTTGAAATTTGAATTCAAGCTCTGTTTTTATTGGCTGATTCAAATTCAAGCTCGGTTTTTATTGGCTGGTTACAAACTTTGTTTTTATTGGCTGGAAAATGGCGGGTCACTTTTTCTTTTTAGAAATGCTTATTTACCACCTGGAGAAGCAAGGGGACAATATTTTTTTTTAGTTTTTTCAGAGATTACCTCTCTAACATCAATCTAGTGACAGAGTGAAGAAATATGTTAAAATATATATTGTTTGAAAAGTTACAGACTACATTACAATCTTACATACCCCAGCTTTAAAGTTTAAATCCTAAAAGTGTCCAATTCTCCACTGCGCTGCAGCAGCTTCATGAAGGGTTAACCCATTGCTGTCCAGATGCACCGGTCAACTTTTGCCTTCCAACTTAAAATTCAAAGTACCGGCATGTCACATCGTAAAATCGTCATAATCACAAAACATAAAAGTGTTAAAAGTGTTAAAAGTTGTTTTTAATTATTTTAGAACTTCTATGTTCAGTTGTTACAGTGTAATTGACCAAGAAGTACACTTCTGTGCCATGCTGCATGGAGGGTTAAATAACTCTTTGATGTCCTGCTGCACTTCTCTTTTGTACAACTATCCCTACTTCGCAGTTTTTCCACTTATCGTGCTTGGAACTGAACAGCCGCGATAAACGAGGGACTACTGTACAGTATATCTAACATGGATGGCTCTTTAAATGGCTTCAGTATGGAGAAAGTGTTTTTTCCCACTGTATTAATGAGCTAACTGCAAATAATAAAACACCAACCTTTCCAAAGAACCCTACGTCAAAAGATCTGAATTATGGCTTTAATACTTCTGACAAAGACATTTCTGTACATACTGTATGCCTTAATAAAACAAACAGGGCTGGTTTATCTCAGCCCGAGCATCCCTGTAGTTGTTTGTAAACTTCACATGAAATCATACCGTTCTTGACTCCAGAACCTGGTACAACCCAAACAGCATCAGGGCCACCAGTCCAAATAGAAACACGTACAGGAACATCCTGCAAAAAAGGCAGAATTATCTCTTAACTTTGTTTAATAATCCTCAAAATAACCTACAGAAAACATTGTTTTGTTAAACCAGGTTACAGTTACTTAGGTCACTTAAGTTAAAACAAATCTAACAAAACTCATCTGCTTTGAAAAAAAAAAAAAAACTACCATATTTTTCGGCGTATAAGTCACATTTTTTTTGTCTAATTTGCATGTCCTGCAACTTATGCCGGGTACCAACCAAACGCGTTTTGGGCAGCGGAAGCGGCCGGTTTACATTGAAAGTCTATGTGGAGACGCGTCGAGGCGCGTCGAATCGTGAAGCGGCGCGTTTTGAGTGTTTGAAGGGGCGTGGCAGCGCGCGGCAGTTCATTTCCGCGCACGCGACGCAGCCGAAGCGTTCGAGCAGCGTCGAGCCGCCAAAGTTCGCCTAGTTGACCTTTGGCTGCTCGACGCTGCTCGACGCGTCGCAGCAACCAATCGGGAGAGACTCTGCTATGTGATGATGCAACGACAACGGGACTTTTTTTGGACTTTTTAAACTTACCCCATCGAGCCTCCATGAAGAAACCAGACTCCGGTAAGAAACTTGGCATTTTTACAGTTGCTGCTGTCCGCTCGAGCGTACGATCACCCCAAGCATAAAAAAAACGTTTTAATCTCAACAAAGGCTTTTGGAGCTGCAGTTCGGCTCATAGAAAACCCACTCAAGTACGGTAACGAGGCTCACGTGCAGCTGATTTTATCTGCCCGGTGTGCATCAAACGAACAACCCGACCGGAAAAGGAGCCAGACCCCCTCCTCTGCCTCCTCCCAGTGCACGTCATCAGACGCGTCTTCAGTGTGAACAGTGACAAGCGGCCAAAAGGGGGCGGCAGGAGCGTTTGGACGCGTTCGGTGGGTACCCGGCATTATACGGCGAAGCGGCATACAGTATTTATGTATTTTTTTCCCATATTTTTAGACCATTTTTTGGCTGAGATATGACCGTTTCCATTCATTCTGACTGAAAAAATGGAGCAGTACCACTTTAGGCCACTAAAGGGCCCTCTAGGCTTTTGTTGACTACCGCTGTACCATGTTTTTTATAGACACGTACATATGCGAGTGTTGATGCAACGTTTTATGTTATTTACTCCGGTATGATTTTTCAGTACTTTTTTCTGTCTACTTCTGCATACTTTATGTCAAGTCAAGATTCTTTATTGTTGTTTGCACCAGATGTGGTACATGAGGTGGAACAAAATTGTGTACACAGGGTCCTAGTTACATCCAACAAAAGCATAAATTGTAAAGAAAAACAGTAATAAGGTCTAAGATATGAACTAAGAAATATGCTAAAACTAAGAATATACTAAGCACTAATAATACAAAAACAATACGCCAAACAACAGCAGCACGAACATGAGCCTGT
>JBBPBX010047445.1:0-20425 GCA_038048925.1 Garcialebias charrua | reverse complement strand
GAATCAGTGTGTTTAGGTAAAGAGCAGCAGAAAGTCTGTTTAGTGATTTATTGACCTAGAATGTTGAAGCAGTGCCATAGACCATGTGAGCACATAAATGTATAATTTAAATATAAGATCAAGTTTAATATAAATATAAGGCCCTCACATGTCTGTATTATTACTATAACTTATTTCTGTAATATTAAGTTTCTGAATGTGATATCTTTAGATACAATTGGATTTATTTAGAATATTAACTTGCTTTTTATTTTATTTGTTCCTGTGTTTTGGTGCCAAGTATCACACCCACACACACACATGAGTGTGTGTGTGGGTGTGTGTGTGTGGGTGTGGGGGGGTAAAATTCTTCACTTTTCTGTGTTAAATTTGTATAAGAGAAACTAAAGGCTTCTTCTGTAGTCTTCACTACAAAGGACCGGAGCCTCCAGAACGTTCAAGAGCCTCTGGAGCGTTCAGGGGCCATGTTGCGTTCAGGAGCCTCCAGAACGTTCAGGAGCCTCCGGAGCGTTCAGTAGCCATGGTGTGTTCAGGTGCCTCCAGAGCGTTCAGGTGCCTCTGGAGCGTTCAGGGGCCATGGTGCGTTCAGGTGCCTCCAGAGCGTTCAGGAGCCTCTGGAGTATTCAGGGGCCATGGTGCGTTCAGGACCTCCAGAGTTCAGGGCCTCCAGAACGTTCAGGAGCCTCCGGAGCGTTCAGTAGCCATAGTGCGTTCAGGTGCCTCCAGAGCGTTCAGGAGCCTCCGGAGTATTCAGGGGCCATGGTGCGTTCAGGTGCCTCCAGAGCGTTCAGGAGCCTCCAGAGCGTTCAGGGGCCATGGTGTGTTCAGGATCCTCCAGAGTGTTCAGGTGCCTCCAGAGCGTTCAGTAGCCATGGTGCGTTCAGGTGCCTCCAGAGCGTTCAGGAGCCTCCAGAGCGTTCAGGGGCCATGGTGTGTTCAGGATCCTCCAGAGTGTTCAGGTGCCTCCAGAGCGTTCAGGATCCTCCAGAGCGTTCAGGGGCCATGGTGTGTTCAGGTGCCTCCAGAGCGTGCAGGTGCCTCCAGAGCATTCAGGTGCCTCCAGAGCTTTCAGGTGCCTCCAGAGCATTCAGGTGCCTCCAGAGCGTTCAGGATCCTCCAGAGCGTTCAGGGGCCATGGTGTGTTCAGGTGCCTCCAGAGCGTGCAGGTGCCTCCAGAGCATTCAGGTGCCTCCAGAGCGTTCAGGATCCTCCAGAGCGTTCAGGGGCCATGGTGTGTTCAGGTGCCTCCAGAGCGTGCAGGTGCCTCCAGTGCATTCAGGTGCCTCCAGAGCGTTTAGGTGCCTCCAGAGCGTTCAGGAGCCTCCAGTGCGTTCAGGGGTCTCCAGAGCGTTCAGGAGCCTCCAGAGCATTCAGGGGCCTCCAGAGCGTTCAGGTGCCTCCAGAGAGTTCAGGAGCCTCCAGAGCGTTCAGGAGCCTCCAGAACGTTCAGGGGTCTCCGGAGTATTTAGGATCCATGGTGCGTTCAGGAGCCTCCAAAGCATTCAGGAGCCTCCAGAACGTTCAGGGGTCATGGTGCGTTCAGGTGCCTCCAGAGCGTTCAGGAGCCTCCAGAGCGTTCAGGGGCCATGGTGTGTTCAGGATCCTCCAGAGTGTTCAGGTGCCTCCAGAGCGTTCAGGATCCTCCAGAGCGTTCAGGGGCCATGGTGTGTTCAGGTGCCTCCAGAGCGTGCAGGTGCCTCCAGAGCATTCAGGTGCCTCCAGAGCTTTCAGGTGCCTCCAGAGCATTCAGGTGCCTCCAGAGCGTTCAGGATCCTCCAGAGCGTTCAGGGGCCATGGTGTGTTCAGGTGCCTCCAGAGCGTGCAGGTGCCTCCAGAGCATTCAGGTGCCTCCAGAGCGTTCAGGATCCTCCAGAGCGTTCAGGGGCCATGGTGTGTTCAGGTGCCTCCAGAGCGTGCAGGTGCCTCCAGTGCATTCAGGTGCCTCCAGAGCGTTTAGGTGCCTCCAGAGCGTTCAGGAGCCTCCAGTGCGTTCAGGGGTCTCCAGAGCGTTCAGGAGCCTCCAGAGCATTCAGGGGCCTCCAGAGCGTTCAGGTGCCTCCAGAGAGTTCAGGAGCCTCCAGAGCGTTCAGGAGCCTCCAGAACGTTCAGGGGTCTCCGGAGTATTTAGGATCCATGGTGCGTTCAGGGGCCTCCAGAGCGTTCAGGAGCCTCCAGAACGTTCAGGGGTCTCCGGAGTATTTAGGATCCATGGTGCGTTCAGGGGCCTCCAGAGCATTCAGGTGCCTCCAGAGCGTTCAGGGGTCTCCGGAGTATTTAGGATCCATGGTGCGTTCAGGAGCCTCCAGAGCGTTCAGTTGCCTCCAGAGAGTTCAGGAGCCTCCAGAGCGTTCAGGAGCCTCCAGAGTGTTCAGGAGCCTCCAGAGCGTCCAGGAGCCTCCAGAGCATTCAGGAGCCTCCAGAGCGTTCAGGAGCCTCCAGAGCGTTCAGTTGCCTCCAGAGCGTTCAGGGGTCTCCAGAGCGTTCAGGGGCCATGGTGTGTTCAGGGGTCTCCAGGGGCCATGGTGTGTTCAGGGGCCTCCAGAGCGTTCAGGAGCCTCCAGAGCGTTCAGGGGCCATGGTGTGTTCAGGGGGCTCCAGAGCGTTCAGTTGCCTCCAGAGCGTTCAGGGGCCATGGTGTGTTCAGGGGCCTCCAGAGCGTTCAGGTGCCTCCAGAGCGTCTAGGGGGCTCCAGAGCATTCAGGAGCCTCCAGAGCGTTCAGGGGCCATGGTGTGTTCAGGGGGGCTCCAGCGCGTTCAGTTGCCTCCAGAGCGTTCAGGGGCCATGGTGTGTTCAGGAGCCTCAAGAGCGTTCAGGAGCCTCCAGAACGTTCAGGGGCCTCCAGAGAGTTCAGGAGCCTCCAGAGCGTTCAGGAGCCTCAAGAGAGTTCATGAGCCTCCAGAGAGTTCAGGAGCCTCCAGAGCGTTCAGGAGCCTCCAGAGTGTTCAGGAGCCTCCAGAGCGTTCAGGTGCCTCCAGAGCGTTCAGGAGCCTCCAGAGCGTTCAGGGGCCATGGTGTGTTCAGGGGCCTCCAGAGCGTTCAGGTGCCTCCAGAGCGTTCAGGAGCCTCCAGAGCGTTCAGGGGCCATGGTGTGTTCAGGAGCCTCCAGAGCGTTCAGGGGCCATGGTGTGTTCAGGGGGGCTCCAGCGCGTTCAGTTGCCTCCAGAGCGTTCAGGGGCCATGGTGTGTTCAGGAGCCTCAAGAGCGTTCAGGAGCCTCCAGAACGTTCAGGGGCCTCCAGAGAGTTCAGGAGCCTCCAGAGCGTTCAGTTGCCTCCAGAGAGTTCAGGAGCCTCCAGAGCGTTCAGGAGCCTCCAGAGTGTTCAGGAGCCTCCAGAGCGTCCAGGAGCCTCCAGAGCATTCAGGAGCCTCCAGAGCGTTCAGGAGCCTCCGGAGCGTTCAGTTGCCTCCAGAGCGTTCAGGGGTCTCCAGAGCGTTCAGGGGCCATGGTGTGTTCAGGGGTCTCCAGGGGCCATGGTGTGTTCAGGGGCCTCCAGAGCGTTCAGGAGCCTCCAGAGCGTTCAGGGGCCATGGTGTGTTCAGGGGGCTCCAGAGCGTTCAGTTGCCTCCAGAGCGTTCAGGGGCCATGGTGTGTTCAGGGGCCTCCAGAGCGTTCAGGTGCCTCCAGAGCGTCTAGGGGGCTCCAGAGCATTCAGGAGCCTCCAGAGCGTTCAGGGGCCATGGTGTGTTCAGGGGGGCTCCAGCGCGTTCAGTTGCCTCCAGAGCGTTCAGGGGCCATGGTGTGTTCAGGAGCCTCAAGAGCGTTCAGGAGCCTCCAGAACGTTCAGGGGCCTCCAGAGAGTTCAGGAGCCTCCAGAGCGTTCAGGAGCCTCAAGAGAGTTCATGAGCCTCCAGAGAGTTCAGGAGCCTCCAGAGCGTTCAGGGGCCATGGTGTGTTCAGGGGCCTCCAGAGCGTTCAGGTGCCTCCAGAGCGTTCAGGAGCCTCCAGAGCGTTCAGGGGCCATGGTGTGTTCAGGGGCCTCCAGAGCGTTCAGGTGCCTCCAGAGCGTTCAGGAGCCTCCAGAGCGTTCAGGGGCCATGGTGTGTTCAGGAGCCTCCAGAGCGTTCAGGGGCCATGGTGTGTTCAGGGGGGCTCCAGCGCGTTCAGTTGCCTCCAGAGCGTTCAGGGGCCATGGTGTGTTCAGGAGCCTCAAGAGCGTTCAGGAGCCTCCAGAACGTTCAGGGGCCTCCAGAGAGTTCAGTAGCCTCCAGAGCGTTCAGGAGCCTCCAGAGCGTTCAGTTGCCTCCAGAGAGTTCAGGAGCCTCCAGAGCGTTCAGGAGCCTCCAGAGTGTTCAGGAGCCTCCAGAGCGTCCAGGAGCCTCCAGAGCATTCAGGAGCCTCCAGAGCGTTCAGGAGCCTCCGGAGCGTTCAGTTGCCTCCAGAGCGTTCAGGGGTCTCCAGAGCGTTCAGGGGCCATGGTGTGTTCAGGGGTCTCCAGGGGCCATGGTGTGTTCAGGGGCCTCCAGAGCGTTCAGGAGCCTCCAGAGCGTTCAGGGGCCATGGTGTGTTCAGGGGGCTCCAGAGCGTTCAGTTGCCTCCAGAGCGTTCAGGGGCCATGGTGTGTTCAGGGGCCTCCAGAGCGTTCAGGTGCCTCCAGAGCGTCTAGGGGGCTCCAGAGCATTCAGGAGCCTCCAGAGCGTTCAGGGGCCATGGTGTGTTCAGGGGGGCTCCAGCGCGTTCAGTTGCCTCCAGAGCGTTCAGGGGCCATGGTGTGTTCAGGAGCCTCAAGAGCGTTCAGGAGCCTCCAGAACGTTCAGGGGCCTCCAGAGAGTTCAGGAGCCTCCAGAGCGTTCAGGAGCCTCAAGAGAGTTCATGAGCCTCCAGAGAGTTCAGGAGCCTCCAGAGCGTTCAGGAGCCATGGTGTGTTCAGGGGCCTCCAGAGCGTTCAGGTGCCTCCAGAGCGTTCAGGAGCCTCCAGAGCGTTCAGGGGCCATGGTGTGTTCAGGGGCCTCCAGAGCGTTCAGGTGCCTCCAGAGCGTTCAGGAGCCTCCAGAGCGTTCAGGGGCCATGGTGTGTTCAGGAGCCTCCAGAGCGTTCAGGGGCCATGGTGTGTTCAGGGGGGCTCCAGCGCGTTCAGTTGCCTCCAGAGCGTTCAGGGGCCATGGTGTGTTCAGGAGCCTCAAGAGCGTTCAGGAGCCTCCAGAACGTTCAGGGGCCTCCAGAGAGTTCAGGAGCCTCCAGAGCGTTCAGGAGCCTCAAGAGAGTTCATGAGCCTCCAGAGAGTTCAGGAGCCTCCAGAGCGTTCAGGAGCCTCCAGAGAGTTCAGGGGCCTCCAGAGAGTTCAGGTGCCTCCAGAGCGTTCAGGAGCCTCCAGAGCGTTCAGGGGCCATGGTGTGTTCAGGGGCCTCCAGAGCGTTCAGGTGCCTCCAGAGCGTTCAGGAGCCTCCAGAGCGTTCAGGGGCCATGGTGTGTTCAGGAGCCTCCAGAGCGTTCAGGGGCCATGGTGTGTTCAGGGGGGCTCCAGCGCGTTCAGTTGCCTCCAGAGCGTTCAGGGGCCATGGTGTGTTCAGGAGCCTCAAGAGCGTTCAGGAGCCTCCAGAACGTTCAGGGGCCTCCAGAGAGTTCAGGAGCCTCCAGAGCGTTCAGGAGCCTCAAGAGAGTTCATGAGCCTCCAGAGAGTTCAGGAGCCTCCAGAGCGTTCAGGAGCCTCCAGAGAGTTCAGGAGCCTCCAGAGAGTTCAGGAGCCTCCAGAGCGTTCAGGAGCCTCCAGAGCGTTCAGGAGCCTCCAGAGAGTTCAGGAGCCTCCAGAGCGTTCAGGAGCCTCCAGAGCGTTCAGGAGCCTCAAGAGAGTTCAGGAGCCTCCAGAGCGTTCAGGAGCCTCCAGAGCGTTCAGGAGCCTCAAGAGAGTTCAGGAGCCTCCAGAGCGTTCAGGAGCCTCCAGAGCGTTCAGGAGCCTCAAGAGAGTTCAGGAGCCTCCAGAGCGTTCAGGAGCCTCCAGAGCGTTCAGGGGCCATGGTGTGTTCAGGGGCCTCCAGAGCGTTCAGGAGCCTCCAGAGCGTTCAGGTGCCTCTGCTCTGAACCGTTTCAACTGTTTGCTGCAGCCTGTCGTGTCGTCCGGCCCGGTTCTGTTTTTTGTTTTCATGTTGCCTCCATGTTTTACAAGCACAGAGGTCCGGTTCTGGTCCGGTTCTGGCCCGGTGTCGTGATGCATTTCTTCAGCAATAAAATGTGTCAGAGCATCTGCTGCGTGTTTTCATCAAAACTTCTTCTGTTCACTGTTTTCGTTTGACATCAAAGGAAACGATGAATTAAAAACAAACAAGATGAAAGAAAAAAGAAACAAACGATGAATTAAAAAACAAACAAGATGAACGAAAAAAGAAACAAACGATGAATTAAAAACAAACAAGATGAAAGAAAAAAGAAACAATCGATGAATTAAAAACAAACAAGATGAACGAAAAAAGAAACAAACGATGAATTAAAAACAAACAAGATGAAAGAAAAAAGAAACAATCGATGAATTAAAAACAAACAAGATGAAAGAAAAAAGAAACAATCGATGAATTAAAAACAAACAAGATGAAAGAAAAAAGAAACAATCGATGAATTAAAAACAAACAAGATGAAAGAAAAAAGAAACAAACGATGAATTAAAAAACAAACAAGATGAAAGAAAAAAGAAAGAAACGATGAATTAAAACAAACAAGATGAAAGAAAAAAGAAACAAACGATGAATTAAAAAACAAACAAGATGAACGAAAAAAGAAAGAAACGATGAATTAAAAACAAACAAGATGAAAGAAAAAAGAAACAAACGATGAATTAAAAAACAAACAAGATGAACGAAAAAAGAAACAAACGATGAATTAAAAACAAACAAGATGAAAGAAAAAAGAAACAATCGATGAATTAAAAACAAACAAGATGAACGAAAAAAGAAACAAACGATGAATTAAAAACAAACAAGATGAAAGAAAAAAGAAACAAACGATGAATTAAAAACAAACAAGATGAAAGAAAAAAGAAACAATCGATGAATTAAAAACAAACAAGATGAAAGAAAAAAGAAACAATCGATGAATTAAAAACAAACAAGATGAAAGAAAAAAGAAACAAACGATGAATTAAAAAACAAACAAGATGAAAGAAAAAAGAAAGAAACGATGAATTAAAACAAACAAGATGAAAGAAAAAAGAAACAAACGATGAATTAAAACAAACAAGATGAAAGACAAAGAAACAGACACTAACGAGCGCTGCGTGCTGATTGGCTGAGGGCACATCAAAGAAATTACTAACTAAAACTTAACGAGTGTTTTAGTCACAAAAAACATTTTGATCATTTAGAAGTTTTAAATTAATACATCTAAAAGGCTATTTTTTAAATAATCAGACACATTTTTAAAATAGTTTCTTTTTTAAATCTGGAATAAAATGATTTAAAACATTTTAATTATTTTTTAAATCAATGCTTTTATTTTAAAAAAGAGCCAAAATAAAGAAGTTGTTAAATAATTTATTCATAAAACAGTTTTTTAATTTCAACATTATTTTCTGTTCGTTCTGTCGTTACTCAATATTTACACAGATCTACAGACCAGAACCTCCGGGTTCTGCCGGGCTTTAGAAGCATCGCAGGCTCAGTTTGAAGGATGCGGATCAGAACCAGAACCCGACAACTGTTTTTATTCAACAGAACCTTCTGTTCTTGATCTGACCAGAACCTCTGGTGTTCTGGTTCTTTGTTTTGAACTGAGACAGAACCAGTAAGTCCAGAACCATTCTGATCATTCAGTGGAATAAATACGGGTCAGAACCACTGATCCGGACTCTTACATTTACACATCCTCGTTCTGCAGCAAAAAAGAAACTTCCGTCCTCAGAACCGGACTCCTCGTCAGTTCTGTTGAGGTCCGGTTCTGACAGAAGTTAAATCAGGTCCGGTTCTTCGTGCGGTCCATCCTGGATGAGATTTGGGTTTTAGTTCTGCTCAATCTGAGCCCCTAACAGGAACACATTCCTACGTCAGACGCCTGCAGACCGGGTCAGGAGTCCTGCAAACCGGGTCAGAAGTCCTGTAAACCGGGTCAGAAGTCCTGCAAACCGGGTCAGAAGTCCTGCAAACCGGGTCAGAAGTCCTGCAAACTGGGTCAGGAGTCCTGTAAACCGGGTCAGAAGTCCTGCAAACTGGGTCAGGAGTCCTGCAACCGGGTCAGAAGTCCTGTAAACCGGGTCAGGAGTCCTGTAAACCGGGTCAGAAGTCCTGCAAACTGGGTCAGGAGTCCTGTAAACCGGGTCAGAAGTCCTGCAAACTGGGTCAGAAGTCCTGTAAACCGGGTCAGAAGTCCTGTAAACCGGGTCAGAAGTCCTGTAAACCGGGTCAGGAGTCCAAACGGCGTCTGTGCGGTGCCGCGGCGGCAGCCATCACAAGGCGTCCGAGCTGTTGCTGCAGGGGCTGATGAGGCCCAGGTGCGACCCGGCCAGGTGCGACCCGGCCAGGTGCGACCCGGCCAGGTGCGACCCGGTGGACCCGGCCTTGTGCTTCTTCAACAGTCTGCTGATCTTCTCGTCGTCGGAGTTCGGGTCCAGAGGTTTGTTGTACTCGTCGTCGTCCTCGTTGTCAGAACTCTCCTTCATCTTCTCCGTCTCCGAGTCGTGCTTCTTCTTGGCCGAGGCCATTTCTGCCGCGTGCCTCTTCCTCCACTTGGTCCTGCGGTTCTGGAACCACACCTGTTGGAAGAGGTCCAGGTGAGACACTCGGCCGCAGCCTCGTCATATTGACAGCAGGTGTGTGCTTCTACCTTCACTTGACTCTCGGTCATCCCTAACGAGTAGGCGAGCCGGGCCCGCTCCGGACCCGCCAGGTACTTGGTCTGCTCAAAGGTTTTCTCCAGAGCGAAGATCTGCTGACCCGAGAACGTGGGCCGGGAGTGCTTCTTCTTCCCGTCCTTGTCCACCATGAGGCCGGCCTGAGCTGCGACGCACCACAAGAGAAAAATCATTTAAAAAAAATAATTTTCATTAAGAAAACATTCGCCAATGAAATGATACTAAAGTCAATAAACACCTGTCGTTACTTCAATCTCCAAAAGAGTTTAAAAAATCTTTAAGTTCCCTTAAAATATTTATTTTTATTATCATTAATCTTAATGTTTGGCTTTTTTTTTCTTTGTTTTTTAGGCTTTTTTAAAATTAGTCTAATATTACTAAATTCTTATTAAAAATTATAATTAATCACTCTAAACCGTTTGTTGTGTAGCCATGAAAAACTACATGTTTTTTATTTGTATTAATATTTATACATATTAAACTTTGAGAGATTAATTTTAAAAAAATCAAGAAAATCAGCCTACATTTATTTATTTTTCAAACTTTTGTTAAAATAAACTTTGTTTGAAATAAACTTCAGTTAAAACTTCAGTTAATAATAATCATAATGAATTTAATTTATAACGCACTTTTCATTAACAAAAATCTCAAAGTGCTACAAAGTGCAACAAAAATCAATGATCAAATAAAAAGTGATAAAATCAATTAAAAACAATGATATCAACTAAGATCAAAGATTAAAAAAAAAACTAAAATAAACTTCTGTTAAAATAAACTTTTTTTTAAATAAACTTCTGTTAAAATAAACCTTTTTTTAAATAAACTTCAGTTAAAATAAACTATTTAAAATAAACTTTGTTGAAAATAAACTAGTTAAAATTAAAATTAGTTAAACTATTTAAAATAAACGTTGTTTTATTTGCCTTTAGGGTCCTGCATTTCTAAGCTAAACAAATTATTAGTATTGTTGTTAATAACAATAGTATTGTTATTTTTGTTAATAAGAATTGTATTGTTAATACTGTTATTTGTATTATTAATGTTATAATTACATCATTATTATTATTGTTAATAATAATAATATAACGATCATTATTATTAACCAACATTCAAAGTGAAGATTCTTCCTCTTTGTTTTTCTTCTAAACTGCTTTTACTTTATATTTACATGTTTATTTGATTATTTTCTGGCGGCCAACAGGTAACTAAATGACAGATGTTTATTTTCCCGGACTCACCCGGGCAGGGCCCCCTCGGGTCCCTCCACGGGGCCCCGTGCATCACCCCGGGCCAGAAGATGGGCGCCCGCCCCGGGAGCTCCGCCAGCGGCTTCGGGTAGCGGGACACGGCGGGGCCGAAGTACATGCCCGCTGTGGCCAGGCCGTTGATCCGGGGGAAGCCGGAGAGCAGCTGCCCCGCGGCGGCCAGGGGCCTCCCCAGGATGTCGCTGATGCCGTGAGGGGTCCCGCCGGGGAAGTGCGCGCTGAGGCCCGCCAGGGCGGGCGCCTTGAAGCCCGCGGGGCTCTGCTGCAGCGCGTAGGGGAACAGGCTGCTCTTCATCTCCGCCATGTTGTGGAGCGCGGCCAGCGGCGTGCTGCCCAGCACGAAGGCGCTCTGCCGGTTCTCCATCTGCCCCTGCACCGCTAACATCTGACGAGGCCGAGCCGGCGGGACGACCTCAGAGTCCCGCTGCCGCCTGGAAGAGTCCCGCTGCCGCCTGGAGGTGTCCCGCTGCCGCCTGGAGGTGTCCCGCTGCCGCCTGGAGGTGTCCCGCTGCCGCCTGGAAGAGTCCCGCTGCCGCCTGGAAGAGTCCCGCTGCCGCCTGGAAGAGTCCCGCTGCCGCCTGGAAGAGTCCCGCTGCCGCCTGGAAGAGTCCCGCTGCCGCCTGGAAGAGTCCCGCTGCCGCCTGGAGGTGTCCCGCTGCCGCCTGGAGGAGTCCCGCTGCCGCCTGGAAGAGTCCCGCTGCCGCCTGGAGGTGTCCCGCTGCCGCCTGGAAGAGTCCCGCTGCCGCCTGGAAGAGTCCCGCTGCCGCCTGGAAGAGTCCCGCTGCCGCCTGGAGGTGTCCCGCTGCCGCCTGGAGGTGTCCTGCTGCCGCCTGGAGGTGTCCTGCTGCCGCCTGGAGGTGTCCCGCTGCGTCTGGAAGAGTCCCGCAGGAGACTCTGGACACTTGTCCCGGGACAGCAAGACAAGATGTCTCCGTGACGCTGTCCGCGGGTCGGAACCATCAACTCATGAATGGACCCGGTTCTGCCGCGGGTCCCGCTCATAACCGCGGCGCGCACCTGCACGCGCTCCACTCCTATTGGACGAGGCCGAGCGAGGCGGCGCTCTGATTGGAGGAGAGGGAAACCCCGTGGATTCAGGGTGCTGCCTTCACGTGCCGTCGGAAACGGGACGTTTGACGTTGACTGACGGGTTTTCTGTTTTAAACACATGTTGCTAATAAGATAAAAGGAGCGAAACCGAACCAATGTCTTAAGTGAACGTAAAGTTGATTTCTTACACGTCTTTTAATTATTTTCATTATCTGGAGCTTTTCAACCTCTAAATTAATGTTTTTCTTACTTTGTAAAGCGGAAACTAAAGTTAAAGAGATCAAAAAAGGCGTTCAATACAGGATCAACTGGACTTTATTGTCCAGTTGGACTTTATTTATCAATAAAGTCCAGTTGATCCTGTATTGAACGCCTTTTTTGATTTCATCATGTCCTGGAAGACTGAGAATCTTCACCAGCATAAAGTTAAAGAGAATTAAATCTGATGTCGGAATGTACGAAAAATGCGTCAGCAGCGAAGCGAGCGCAGAAATTTTAATTTATAGAAACATTTTCCACAAAATCAGCTCTTAGATTTAATATTTCGGTTCTAAGCCATTTTCAATAAAGTAAACTTGATTGAATTTAGTTTGAAGCGACTCAATTATATGTGAACCTCTCCTTTATTAAGAGTTAAAGAGCAGCTTTATCGTGTTTGTTTGGATTTAATCATTAAAAAAAAGCAGAGAGTCTTAAAGAGCTTTATTATGACTCAGATCATGTGTTTTTATTGTGTGTTTCACTCAGTTTGCTCTGAGTGCTGCTGTTTTATGGACGTGAAATATGAGCCTTTTAAAAGCTTTTCAGCGCGAGCTCACTATACGTTTTTTCTGTTTTTCTTCACACGCGCGCTTTTTAATCCTCTAATGGCCTCAGGTTCTAATTTATACCCGGAGTTCCCTCTGACTGCCCGTTAATATTATGCGTCCTGACCCGGTTCGTGCGTCCTGACCCGGTTCGTGCGTCCTGACCCGGTTCGTGCGTCCTGACCCGGTCCGTGCGTCCTGACCCGGTCCGTGCGTCCTGACCCGGTTCGTGCGTCCTGACCCGGTTCGTGCGTCCTGACCCGGTCCGTGCGTCCTGACCCGGCTGACCCGGTTCGTGCGTCCCGGCTGACCCGGTTCGTGCTGGCTGACCTGGTCCCGGTCGCTGCAGGTCCACCGTCTCCCCTGGAGGTCAATCAGCTGAAGGAAACCTGCAGAAATTTTAAACTTTAAAATTCTAAAACTCGTCAATTAAAACTCAGACGGAACCGGAAACCAACAACAGATTCAGCTGTCAATCACTTCTTTATTCTGAAAGTTCACAATAACAACAACAACGTTCTGGTCAGAACCAGCAGGTCTTCAGGTGTTTTAACTGAAGTTCCTCCGGTTCCGATAAAAACCCAGCTGTATCCATCAGAAGAACAGCCTCCGAACCGAACAGCTCCTCCGGTTGCAGCATCTCTGGAGGACGTCGGACACAGGCCAGCTGTAAGTGGACCAACACCGCCCTCTGGTGTCGAACCGCTGCAACACCTCGAGTGTTTCATTACAGGCACAGAAAGAAACAGAACCTTTGGCCTGAGATAGAATAGAATAGAATAGAATTGGATGGATGGATGGATGGATGGATGGATGGATGGATGGATATAGATATATATAGAATGATGGATATAGCTATAGATAGATACCGGTAGACAGATATAGACAGATGGATATCGATATAGATAGATAGATGGATATAGATAGATATAGACGGATGGATATAGATAGATAGACAGATATAGACAGATGGATATAGATATACTGTAGATAGATAGAAAGATAGATGGATATAGCCATATAGAAATATAGATGGATATATAGACAGATGGATATAGGTAATAATAATAATCTTTTTATTTAAAAGGGCCTTTCAGGACACCCAAGGACACTTAACAAACCAATACAGTTCAAACATTATCAGAGACAAATTGAAATATAAAATACATAAACATTATAAAATGCAAAATAATAAAAATACATTTAGTAAAGTTAATGATAAGCTAGTCTAAAGAGATGTGTTTTCAGGGCAGTCTTGAACAGAGAAAGGAGGTGGTGTTTCGAAGGTCTGGTGGTAGAGCGTTCCAGAGGTGAGGGGCAGAGCAGGTGAAGGCCCTGCTCCCCATGGTGGAGAGGTGGGCAGAGGGTACATGGAGATGTAGTGAAGAGGAGGACCTGAGAGAGCGTGATGGGATGGAGATTTGTAGGAGGTCAGATAGATAAGGAGGGGCAAGGTTGTGGATAGATTTGAACGTGAGGAGTAGAATTTTGAAGATGATGCGTGATTTAACCGGGAGCCAGTGGAGCTGCTGCAGGACAGGAGTGATGTGATCATAGTAGGAGGTTTGAGTGATGACACGGGCAGCTGAGTTCTGGACCATCTGTAACTTGTGGAGAGATTTGTTGGGGAGGCCGTAGAGAAGGGAGTTGCAGTAATCGATACGGGAAGTCACAAGACTGTGCACCAGGATGGCTGTGGAGCGGGGTGTGAGAGAAGGACGGAGACGGTTAATATTACGGAGGTGGAAATAGGCAGACCGAGTAATATTGTTGATGTGTGAAGTGAAGGAGAGAGTGGTGTCGAGGATGACACGAGGCTCTTGACCTGAGGGGAGGGGGATAGCAGAGAGTTGTTAAGGGGGACGAGAAGATGTTCTGATTTTGAAATAGAGTTTTTGGTACCGACAAGAATGATTTCTGTTTTGTTACTGTTTAGTTGAAGGAAATTGTTAGAAAACCAGTGATTTAGCTCATTGAGACAGTCGGTGAGGATGGAGGGTGGGTGGGTGGAGTTTGGTTTTGATGACAAGTAGAGCTGTGTGTCATCAGCCTAACAGTGGAAATGGACGCCGTATTTGCGGAAGATGTGACCTAGAGGAAGGAGGTAAATGATAAAAGGAGGGACCGAGGACAGAGCCTTGGGGGACACCCGTGGAGATGGGGGAAGACTGGGAACGGAAGGATTTAAGTTGAATGAATAGGCTATATGCCACGGGTAGTGGTGACGTACTTCCGTTAAAATGTGGGCCCTACGCTGCACTTCTGGTTCTGGTCGACAGCAGTTGTTGTTAGCGGTAGCTTCTAGAACCAGACCATGTAAAAGACACAAATGGTAAATTATCTGCGAGCTACTGGTACAACAAGAGAGATTTGTTGTGTGCCGTTGTGTCCAGTGAATAGCAGGTACAATAGAGCGCTTAGTTTTTAACATTTAATGCCAGAGTTCGTGGCTAACCGAGTTAGCCTTAAAGCTAACACTCGGTTGTAGCCGGCGTTTTAAACCTCAGAATATTCAAGAGCCAGCATCAAACAGTGGTTAAAAAGGAGCTGTACCTGCATTGTTCCAGTGGAATAATTCTCCCTTCCACTTCCATGACCGGGGCTTTGGGAGAAGCAGCAGAGAGGACAGCGAGGAGGAGAACACAGCAGCTGCAGCTCAGTAAGAAACACGATTATCACTCGACTCCACACCCTGCACTTGTAGATTTAATGTTGGAGTCATGATGAGTGATTTAATAAAAGTTTGTAACTACATACTTTTAAAATAATATTCAGATTTTAACAGTTTTCTAATCTGTAAATATGTTTGTAAACTCCTAGTAACTTCAGGGCTGTTACACCTCTGAAATATTCTCTGCTGTTTCCTTTAATATGAAACCAGAACTGTTTCACTTCAATTAAACTTTTATTTCCTGAGATGTAATTATTTATTTTAAAGCATAACTCTCATAAAGAGTTCTCTGTTTGGTTTTTTACGTTATGAAGGTAAATATGAACACTTTTTTGTTTTTTCAGGTTTGCATCATCTGACCTCCTGATGTGTACATGACTGAGCTGTTCTGCTATCCATGGTCAGTGTTCACCAAGAATGAGATGAGAGGAACTCCCCATCAAGTTCAAGTTGTGTTTATTTGTCATATACAAGTTAACACAGAGTTAACAGTAATGAAGTGCTCAGGATGAGAACAGATTTGACTTGCTAAAAATCAAAGAACAAACAATACTAAAAGCATGCAAAGTGAAAAAGTAATTATAAAATTACAAAGTCCTGAAGAGAGACAGTAAACATGGTTGGATATACAGTAATGATGCAGCAGGATGAATTTGAAAGAACCACTGTAAGTATTTCAAGCTAGTAATAGAGTACAAGCTAACATGCACATAGTTATCAGAGTTAGAGAGTCTTTATTGTCATTTGCACCGCATGTGGTACATGTGTTGAAAACGAGATTATGTACACGGGGTCCCAGTTACATCCAACAACAAATGCAAGAGAAAAACAGTAATAACATCTAGAATTAACTAAGAAAAACATCAACTAGTAATACACTAAGCCTAATATAGTGGGAATAAACAGCAGCACGAACATGAGTTTGTATGAGCAGATGGTCACAGATGAACACAGATGAACACAGATGAACACAGCAACAAGAAAACAGATCAGCATCAGTATGATGTGATATTTTGCAGTGTTTATTTTTTATTTTATTTTTATTTATTCATGAGTCTAACAGCCTCAGGGTAGAAGCTGTTCCTCAGTCTAGTGGTTCTACATTTGATGCTCCTCAACCTCCGTCCTGAGGGGAGTGGGGCAAAGAGTGAGTGTGCTGGGTGAGTGAGGTCTTTCATGATGCAGGTGGCTCTTTTCCTGCATCTGGAGGTGTAAATGTCTGTGATGGTGGGGAGACTGACTCCAACATCTTCTGTGCAGCCTTCACCACTCTCTGTAGAGCTTTCCTCTCTTCAACTGTGCAGCCTCCATGCCACACGTTGATGCTGGAGCACAGGACGCTCTCCACTGCACACCTGTAGAACGAGGTGAGAACTGGGCTGCTCAGACCAGCTCGTCTCAGCCGTCTGAGGAAGTAGAGTCTCTGATGACCTTTCTTGATCAGGCTGGTGGTGTTGTTGCTCCAGCTGAGGTTATCATTCATGTGTACACCCAAGTATTTGTAGCTGGAGACCACTTCCACTGCAGACCCACCTATTTTCAGTGGGGCGTGGGTGTGTTTGTTCCTTCTGAAGTCCACAATCATCTCCTTTGTCTTCTTCACATTCATGTGAAGATTATTCTCTTTGCACCAGCTCTCCAGGTGTTCCACCTCCTGTCTGTAGCTGGACTCATCATTGTTTGTGATGCATCCCACCACCGCTGTATCATCTGCAAACTTAACAATATGACAGCCTGGAAGTGTGGCTGTACAATCATATGTGAGCAGAGTGAACAGAAGGGGGCTCAGCACACATCCTTGAGGAGAGCCAGTGCTGAGGGTTATGGTGGAGGAGGAGAAGTTGTGGATCTTCACGGACTGTGGTCTGTCTGTTAAGAAGTCTAGTACCCAGTTACAAATAGAGGGGCTTAGTCCAAGTGTAGATAGTTTGTCTATCAGAGTTTGGGGGATCATGGTGTTGAAGGCAGATGTGAAGTCCACAAAGAGCAGACGCACATAGTTATATATATATATATATATATATATATATATACTACACATAATCAACATTACACAGGTTGTGTGACAGGTTATTGCACAAGTAGTGACATTGAGATTGAATTATTAGTTATTACCAGTTGTTCAGTGTTATTTATTGATTATTTATCCACACCACCCCGTCAACCCATATCCTGCAGCCCGTTGAGTTCTTCCTGTTCTTAAATGACCTTGACCTTGGATGAAAGCAACGGGACCTTGCTGACCGGTACGGTGTCCATCAGTCCACGGTCAGCCGGATCATCACAGCAACTTTTTATTGACAGTACTCGGCTCAATTAGGACCTGATACCTGAAGAGCAGATACGTAAACATCTACCTGCAGACTTCAGGACTACTGTACCCTGACACTACAGTCACACTACTTACTACTTGTAAGAAAATAAAATGTTCAAAACATTCTGACTTTGTCTTCTTATTATCACCCAAAAAAATGTGTATGTTGATTTAAGACAGGCTTAGAGTTCAGTTTTATTTTAGCCAGTTTATTAAAAACAAATTTGATGATGATGTTACATTACTGTAGAAAACGTATGAGTCAAGCTAAATTTGAACGCAATTTCAATCCTGTGTATGTCCTGTACATATTGCAGTTTTGACAATAAAGTTGACTTTGACTTTGACTTTGAAATGAGGCAAAATATTTAAACAGATTATAGCATTACAGCTTCTGACTTTAAGTCACAGCTTCCTCGACAGCTAATGGAGATTTAAAAACATTAATCAGTCAGACAAATGTAACCGGGTGGTTTTAGTTCATTGGAAGAGTGGCTGTAATTCCCACTCTAGTTTGGCTCCCTGAACACACCATGTCCTGTTCCTCCACCTTCAGTGTGGTTTAGCTCATTAGTGTTACTAAGCACCAGGTGTGTAAGCCAAACATTCTTCTCCAGGGTGTTGGCTGTTTAGTCTCTTGCTGCATGTGGCTGTAGTAGGTGCTGCTGCAGTGTTCATGGAGTTGTGCAAAGCCCTGAAGCACAAGCTAAGGACATGTGCCAGTGGGTGGCAGATTGCCACTGCAACTAATTGAATGTGCTTGTTATTGGGATTGTGACTGATTAAGATTGCTACGGTTGCTATATTGTGCTCCCAACTCTGTGCCTTGTTTTAAACTGTATATGCTCTCATGTTACTGGCATGTAACATCCTTTGGTGTTAAGTGATTTGGAGTTGTGCTAGCCCTTTACAACTGGCATGGTAGAACCACCATAGCATAAATGCATCTAATAAAGGCTGTTTTAATATAGAAAGGAATTAATAAAATATATATTGTATACAACACTTCTGTTTTTGTCATTTGAAGCCAGGCGTACCTGCGTATTTGTAATGGGGAAGCCCTAGACTATTTACAGTCTACCAGTTGGCTTTAGAGTCACATCCTCTGAGTCACAATCCGGGCCTTCATAGCCCGTGTTACACAAAGGTAAGTGATGGAGCAGCTCTTCTGTTCAACCATCCACACAGAGGGTTTCCACATGGATCACATGTCCTTCGTCATCACTGTGGAGCAACTTGTTTGTATTTGGTGTTTGTATCCGATCTCAGCTCACAAACATCCAGGCTGGACCAGCTGGCTCCCTCATCATCATCATCACTACGGTGTCCTGTACAGTGAAAGAAAACATCTCTTATTAAGAGCTGCTATAAACAGTGAGATTCACAAAACCATATAGCAGACATGTGTTGAATATAAAGAGTTTATATTGTCTGATATTTAACTTCAACTCAAGTTTTATACACAAACTTGAATTGAAATAACTTGTGTTTCTAAATCTGGTCTAAATCCTGCTTCCTTGTTTGAAACTGAACTGTCAGGTGCCTTTGACTCAAACAGTGGGGCTTCTGGCTGTTCCTCATGGACTGTAAACACTCAGCCCTGACTTCTCATGCCTCCTTGTTTGAAACTAACATTTGTGTTAATCAGAAACGTACAGACAAAACACGTTTACTAAACAATTTAGCAAGGTTAACTATGTTAAGATAAGATAAGATGCCTTTATTAATCCCACAGTGGGGAAATTTACATTGTCACAGCAGCATAGACAGGGACCAGTTCAGAAAAATGTTAAAAAAATCTCTATATACATAAATAATACAAATTAGTACAAAAAAACACTGAAACAGTATAAAACAAAATATAGCTACTAAGAGCAGCGCGTGTTGTACAGTCTGATGGCGGCCGGAAGGAAAGACCTACGGTATCTTTCCTTCACGCACTTAGGGTGCCGCAGCCTGGCACTAAAGGAGCTGCTCAGGGCTGTCAGAGTGTCATGCATGGGGTGGGACGGGAACACCAGCATGCGCTGAAGCTTGGTCCTCATTCTCCTGTCAGCCACCACCTCCACTGGGTCAACATGACACCCAAGGACAGAGCTGGATTTCTTGAGGATCTTGTTCAGTCTCTTCCTGTCAGCAGTAGCTGTGTTAGCCTATATGATGCAGTTTGGTGAACTGAAAACAAATACCGACTTACCTTCATAGTTATTTATGTAGTTGGACACATAAAGCTTAAAGGAGAAATGTAATCAAATCTGAAAAAATCGATATAACAAGAATTTCATATAGTAAACAACACACATAAACATACTTAGTATGCTTTTTTCAAGTCAGTAGCTTAAAGAAATAGTTTTTTACATTTTTCCTGCTACATGCCGAAGTGCAGTGATTTCTGTAGTCATTTTCTGGACGCACTTTTATGACACAATTAAGACCTCCTTTGCTATCTTACAATAACACTGAAGCTATAAACCCATCATTACTGTCCTCCTGTCTGTCATTTAAAATGGAAGCAGAAGACTTTTTTGAATCTGAAGGATATCACTTTAGTTTGTCAAAAACAGTTTGGTGATTTAGTGCATTAATGGGCATTTCTATCCTGGAAATACGAATAGCCGTGCGTTAGCCGCCGCATGCTAACGTTAGCATGCTAGCGCCGTATGCTAACGTTAGCATGCTAGCGCCGTATGCTAACGTGGAAGTGGGGGTGTTGAAAATGTCCTGAAACAGTTACTGTCTTCCCCAGAACATAGTAGGATCTAAAATGATTTTTAAAGATGAAGGAGCAAGTTGAAACATGCTGTCTCCCTCCTTGCTAGCAGGCTCTATTGGGAGCTGCCTGGCTAACTAACTACGGTGGCCCTACACGGCCAAAATTCTACAGCGGCCGAATGCACAGGAGCGGTAAAAATACAATATAAAATTTAAAAAAAGTTTTAAAATCGATTTTGGGGCTTTTAGAATCGATTCTGAATCGCCAGGACTAAGAATCTTGATTCTTTAAAAAATAGATTTTTTTTGCTGCATCCCTAATTGCTACACACTGAAACCTTTTTGTCCACAACTAGATACACACACTAATATTACTGTATGAGGATACACACTGAAACCTTTTTGTCCACAACTAGATACACACACTAATATTACTGTATGAGGATACACACTGAAACCTTTTTGTCCACAACTAGATACACACACTAATATTACTGTATGAGGATACACACTGAAACCTTTTTGTCCACAACTAGATACACACACTAATATTACTGTATGAGGATGAACTCCAGTTGCACTGCCTATGTCATATTCAGGGGACGGAGAGCAGGCAGGGGGAGGGGGGTCAAAAACACCAGATGAGAATTTCTTCACTTTGCAAAGTCTAAATTTGAGTTAGGATGACATTTTTGACTTGTGAAAATTTCTCAACAAGCTTATTTTATGCTTTTCATTAGACTACTATTAGCTTAAAAACACTTTTCATTTCTCCTTTAAATCCTTTGTCTTTCTTAGATGTGGGTGCTTTAGACAAGGTCTGAATAATTCTGTAC
>JBBPBX010047444.1:0-26158 GCA_038048925.1 Garcialebias charrua | reverse complement strand
CTACTCTCAGAGAATCAGTATGGATTTAGGTCACAGAGATCTACAGCGATGGCAGTTATTCAATTAATAGAAGAAGTGACCAATGCACTAGACAAAAAGAAACCAGCTGTTGGGATATTTATCGACCTAAAAAAAGCATTTGACACAATTGATCATGAAATACTAATTAAGAAACTAGAGTGCTATGGTTTGAGAGGAGTAGTTTTGCACTGGTTGAAAAATTATCTTAGTAACAGGCAACAATTTGTGCAAATAGGTGATTTCCAGTCCTCGTGCTTGGACATTGTTTGTGGTGTCCCACAGGGTTCAGTATTGGGGCCAAAGTTGTTTAATTTATACATAAATGACATATGTAAGGTCTCTAAATTGTTTACTTTTGTTTTATTTGCAGATGACACAAATATTTTTTGTACAGGTGAAAATTTACGGCAGCTTTTGATAGAAATTAATTTAGAGTTATGTAAATTGAAAAAGTGGTTTGATATTAATAAATTATCTCTAAATTTAGATAAAACCAAGTTTATGTTATTCGGGAATTGTAACGGGCATAGTGAGTCACAAATAAAAATTGATAATGTGATATTGGAGAAAGTGACGGAAATTCGGTTTTTGGGAGTATTGATTCATAATAAGATCTGTTGGAAACCTCATATTAAGTATGTTCAATCTAAAATAGCAAGAAGTGTAGCTGTTCTCTCTAATGCTAGAAAATTTTTAAATTATTCTGCTCTTCATATTATTTACTGCTCACTTATTTTGCCATATCTAAATTACTGTGTGGAAGTTTGGGGCAACACTTACAAAACCTCGCTCCAACCATTATGCACATTACAGAAAAGAGCCATTCGATTAGTTCATAAGGTTGATTTTTATTGTCATACTAACAATTTATTTATTGATTCTAATTTTATTAAATTCCAAGATTTGATAGAGTTTCAAACTGCACAATTTATGTATAAAGTTAGAAACAAACTATTACCAGAAAATATACAAAATTTATTTACTGACAAAGTCGGGAGATATGACTATAGAGAAAACCTGAATTTCAGAACTTTGAAGGTGAGAACAACAATGAAAAGAATGTGCATTTCGGTCATTGGAGTGAGGATTTGGAATAAACTCACCAAAGAGTTGAAGCAAAGTCCAAGCATGAGGTATTTTAAGAAAAGACTAAAAATGATTATTATTCAAAAGTATAAGGATGATCAAGGGTGAGAAATTGGATGGTAATGATAGAACTGAGGATGATTTGGACAATTGGGTGCTGATCTGTGTACATGTGTGTAAATATATGTGGATGTGTAAATAAGGAAATGTTATCTATGTATTTATGCAGGTAGATGTGTATGTATATCTACGTGAGTAGGTATATGTAGATACTTTCATCTAGTCCAGAAAATACTGTTTTTATTTTATTTTTTTAATTATTAAAATTAATATTACTTCTTTTTTTTCTGGAAGGGATACAGGCAACAGGAAGACTATTTATCCTATGAATTATTAAATGGATAAGGGGTATGATAATATAAGTTAAACTTCATCATACTCCTTTTCAGACTCACAGTCACCATTAGAGGAAAGGAAAAGAAACAAATGTATATTAGCATATAAAAATTGGGTATGTTTATGTGATATTAAAGGGGACCTCAGATGTATTTTTTAAATTTTTATGGTATTTCTGTGGGATATCCAGACCCTATTCCTTCAATTTAATGCACAAAATAATTATTAGATAATCAATTATACCCTTTTTAATTCTGCCATTTTTAACTTTCGTTTTGAACGACCGGTTTCTTGAAGTCCACGCCCTTCAACGATCTGTTCACGCCCTCTGTAACAGCCAGTATCTGTAATGTGTTGTTGTTTTAAAATTAGCTCTTTTTTTATTACTCATTTGACTTACTGTTAGTGTTAGCTTAAGATAACTTACCGAAACCCGTCTGAGCGCGCCGCAGTTTGCTGCTCCTTTTAGCATTAGACCACCCGAATCCGAAGCTAATGTTAGCTTGTTCCTCTTCCGGTTTTCGCCAGCTCCGCTCGTTGCACGCGATGAGATTTTGGGAGTTATCGCTGTTCCAGTGAAGACAACACAAAGTTCACCAAGTGTCTCCCGTAAATTAATCTGTAAGGAGAAGGTCCTCTTGCTGCGAGCCTGCTGCGAGGCTGCTGCAAGGCTGTACAGTTGAAGCTCCGCTCCATCGCGCCGGAAGAGGGTCCCGTCGAACCCGGTCCTTCCGCCTGTGGTCCGCTCGTTTAATTTTTGCCGGCTGCGCGTTGGCAGCGATCGCAAATACACTAAAAATTGAACTAAAACATAAAAATAACAATTATACTTTATTTATAAAGCCATTTAAAAAAACACAGCTGCAACAAAGTGCTGTACACATGAAATTAAGAACATATAAACAAAAGATGAGATGAAATCATGAAAAACAACAGTCATGTGTTTAATACAGAAGTGGGTTGAGCCTAACCAGGGGTTGCTAGGTGAGGGGCTGGACTCAGGTTTGATCTGATTGGCTGGCGGCTTGTGACGTCAATAAATGCAGGAAGTGTGAATCCTGGTGTATTTATCAAAAATAAATAAATCTACTTAGAGTAAATAAACCACTGGGTGCATTTTTTTGGCACAAGGACTGTTTTTTTATGAAGTAAATACCCAAAGTTTAGTAAAAAAACATTAAAAAGTGAATTTTGCATGTGTGGTCCCCTTTAAGATTGTATCAATACTTGGAAACATGAAAGTATTCAGTATTATGTTTTGTGGTGAAATGTCTGTCTGAAATAAAATTTATCATCATCATCATCATCATCATCAAATTGAGTGAACCTCTTATGAAAATGGAACAATTGGCATGAAAATGGAAGCTTATTCTTGTTATTAAACATCTCGCAGTTCTCCTTTTCTTTCAGCTTGACCAACCCAGTGTGACCAGGACATCCTGGTCAGTGGAGGGCCGAGGTGGATCTGAAATGAAAGCTGGGATTGTTGCAGGGTAGGACCGGTTCCTCCATAGCACCTGGCCATCTGGACATTACATCCCCTGAGCCGTAATGGATGCCCTTTTCCTCCCTCTATCTACTGGCTGAAGACCCATAATGAACACCCCCGCTGGCCCTTTAGAGGAGCCCCTCGGGGACTTGAGTTTGGAAGGTTTGCAACTGGATAAAGGGCTTCATTTAAAGCCCCATTCACAATGAGAACGGAGTTGACTCTGAGGAGCTGTGAACAGCAATGAATGGGGTCAGCAAGGGTTATGGTGAGATTCACACGGCTCTGGCCACCGGCAGTAGTTAAAACTTGATCGCCAATGACGACTCATACCACTACCTGCCTTCTGCTGCTCTGGCAACAGGTGTAAAGAAGAGGGGCTTCTGGCACAGGTGTGTAAGCCTGATTCAGGTTACCTGCACAGCCATGCAGCTATGTTTAATTCAAACCTGAGCAAACATTATTAAGTTTAGGGGCCGATGCATTCAGCTGAACAAGAATAAGGAAATTAGCCATGCTATGTTACGACCCCCCACCCCACACCACCCTTTTTTTTTAGAGCAACAGGAAGTCAAGAACACCTGGAAAGGCTAAAGGCAAGTGTGTGTATGTGTAGCTAAACCTTTGGCGTTACAATGCAACACACACTTACACATAAACTCTATTTGCATCTGAGCACATGCGTTTAGAGTACCTGAAAGGTGAGAGTCTGGTTATAATTCATAAAGAGAGGTGAAATAAAGTGCACGGACAAAGATTTATGGTTAAGGTAATGTGAAGTGTCTGTACATTACAAATGATTTTTTACAAACTGGGAGAGCTACAGTAAGTTTGTTTTTCATCACACGGGGTGTTTCTCTTTTAGAATATGACTTTAAAGTAACAAAATGAAAATTCTGTTTCTGATGTTTAAACTGTTGAGTTTCACTTTGAACATCATAGAATTGGACTCTATTTCACACCCCACATTCCTCCAGTGGTAAAACAGATGAGACAAGATTTGACATGACAGACAGCGAGGCTAAAAGCGAGGCTCGTCCTTGAACAGATGAACTTTTGTCTCTTTTGTTTCTCCAAATAAAGTACCTCCAATGGGAGAGTTTTCTTTCAAATCTTTTAGTGTTAATAATGATAAGTAGCTCTTTGTCCACTGCAGGCCTCTTCATTTAGTCACTGCCTTTTTTCAGCTTTTTTTTCCCAAAAGAAAGTGCACCGCTCTTAGACACAAAGGCAACCTAATGGAAGACGTTATTTGAGTTTCAGGGACTTCTTTCTGTTTCAGTCACCTTTAGTTCAACTAGTCTAACAAGTAATTGCACATGTGTGAAGGACTAATAAGACGATATGATGTACTGACACACACATGCTCAGTAACATTTATTTTTCTAGTGACAGTGACAAGTTGTAGAGCTGAATTCCCAAAACAGGTGAGTTGCGGATTAGAATTATGGATGCACAATATTGGATTTTTGGCCAATATCCGATATGCCGATATGTTAAAACTTATTTGGCCGATAACCGATGCCGATATTTTATATACTTTCCTTTGTCAGAACATAACCCTCTTATTTAGGCTTATTTGCTACAAAAAATTGTACAACAGCTGTAAGAGCTGGTGACATATATTCAGTAACAGCCATCTCTGGGCCGATATGGTGTAGAGGCAGGGCAGCCGGCTCAGGACCAGATGGTCTTGGGTTCGATTCCCGTCACGGCATACCTCGTTGTGTCCCTGGGCAAGACACTTAACCCCGAGTTGCTCCCGGTAGGACAAGCAGCGCCTTGCAAGGCAGTCTACCGCTACCGGTGTATGAATGTGTGTATGGTTGGTACTGTGAAGCACTTTGGGGTCCCTCAAAAGGGGGCTGGAAAGCACTATATAAGTAAGCTCCATTTACCATATGATCTTCATAGCACTTTAATTTATATTAAATGAAAAGTGTTAAATGTTATTTATTAGCATTAGTCACCTGCAATGCTGTCTCAATTGTGGAGGCTTTTTCCAGGTTCCTATCTGCAGTGTGGGATCCTTTGCACTCCTGTGCATGATGAACAGCCTTCTTAAGTTCAAAGTTTTTGTCTATGCATTGTGCTGTAAGACTTACTGGTAATCATGCTAACGGAGCTAACACAATGTTCAAATGTCCATGGTAAACTCACCCAAGACATGCTATCAGATATTAGCTTCTCAATGATGTCGGAAATGATGGATTGTAACTCAAGTAACGTTAAGCTGGAAAAATATCTCTGACTCTGGACAATGTAGCGAGGCTCAGCATAATCCATAAATCTTTGGAATTCGACATCCTTACCATCCATCCATTCCTTTATCTTTTACCCGCTTTTTCCATTTTGGGTCACAGGGGTTGCCAGTGTCCATTTCCAGCAGTCACTGTGCGAGGGGCATTGTACACCCTGGATAGGTCGCAAGTCCATCAAGGGGCCACACATCCTCACCAACGAAAAAAAACAACAACTTCCACACCACTGACATTTTGAATTTTCCTCTCCGCCATGAGATCAAGTAGGCGTGCGTGACATCATCACATTGTTCTACAATGTCATCACGTTGTGCTGCTGCAGGCAAAAACAACGCCTTTTATATTGGTGAGTTAGATATTGAACTTTAACGCTAATATTGGCCGATATCGATATCATGCTGATAATATTGTGCATCCCTAATTATAATGTTAATTAAATCATGAATAGAATATTAGGAAGTAGTACTTCAGTCTCTGATCAGAAACACTGAAATTATTCAACAGACTTTCTGAACTCTATTTATATTTATGTTTCTCAACCTCTGTACAGTAATGGGTTCTAGTTCTGAGGTCTGGAAAATCATCCCAATCCATAAAACTCCTTCCACGATGTTACATACCAGAGGTGTTGACTTTCCAGTGGCACAATTGTTGTTTGTAATTTTCTTGTAATGAACCCATAAATTACAATTTTATCCATTGTATTTATTTATTTATAAAATTTGTTCATTAAAAAAAACACAATACAAAAAAATCCCATAAACGATAACGTACAAAATATAAACAAATGAAAGGTAGCAGGAAGAAGAAAAAAATCTTATTTTATCTGCCCCTTTTTTCAAACAATCAGTTCAAACAATAATAATCTTCCAAAATCCATTGTATTTAAGACATATTTTAATACTTTTCTCTTTTCCCAAAATTTCCCAACATCAGCTTTGCATTACTCTTAAAATTATGCTCTAGATTTGATCAACACCTTCCAGATCAAGGGTACATGGAAAGGTTTTGAGATTTAGAATTTGTTTTGTGGGTATACAAAACTTTACAATTCAAATAATTTTTCTTGAGTTAAAAACTTCAGTCTAGATATTTTTGGAACAAATGTGCTAATTTCACTTAAAAAAATTACTTTAAACATTTCCGAGCTTTAACATGAAGAGCTCTAGGTTCGTAACACTTAAGATCATTTTTTAGTTATCTGGCTCATGTACTGGAATATAAAACAGACAAACTTACATGAAATGGACCAGAATGCTTAAAAAATATTATATGTACGATGACTGCATTGATTTAAATCTGTTCAATTCAATCAAAGGTCGCAGGAATCTGTGAATGAGACTATTTTAGTAAAATTAGGTCTCTTATCCTTTTGCTAGCCGAAATAAGTTAATCAGCTACAATTATGGACATGTACTTTTCAGAAATATCAATGTGAAGGTATGAGGTTCGCAGTGCTGGGTAGCGCTAATCCAAAAATGTTAACTTATGCTGGTACAGCAGAACTGGACCATTTATTTAACAGAATCATAACTTACATCACAACATATGTACATGATTGGTTGATATTTTTTTCTAGAATTACTTCAGCAGATGACATCACGCATTCGTAACTTCTAGGTACAACAGAATAAAGTTATGGGTTTTATAATAACTTATACTGTAGGCTCTTAGCTTAGTTCTAGCTTAATAAATAAAGTTTAAGAGTAGGAGGAAGATGGAAGATGAAAGGAAATTGAGTCAGGGGGTTATCTTAAAATGTGTTTTAACCAGGAAACGGCACATCCTCCGGTCCAGTCTCGGCTAGACTCCGTACCACGATGAACAACGACTTTTACCTTTGTGAAGATTTTCTTGTCTCAACTCCGGTAAACTAGTCCAGCCTTTTGTGCATGTCCTACTACGGTTTTACAGGCGACCAGTGTCCATCTTGCAGAGGTTCCATGAGATCCGCATCAACCTCACGGTGTAATGGTGCAGTTCCAGGTTTGGCTTTTCAAGATAAAAGCTTCCTTGAAGGAATTTAATTAAAATAGAACTTTTTCAGGTCAAAATGGATTTATAACTGGCATGTTATAAATCTTTTAACTGAATGACGTGTCCTTAGCGTGTGACTGGCGTTCATTCAGCTCTTTGGGGAACCTCATGGCTTGAGGTCCTCAGTAGACTCTCAGACTCCGACAGGAAGTGAAGCCTTAAAAGAAGAGGGTTGACTCAGCTAAATCCATCTGCTCATTGGTTGTTTTGCCAGAGAACAGGAGGGATTTAGTTCAGGTCAGAAGAGTTATCAGAAGTTAAAGAAGTGAAGATTATCCAGTGTAAATGTTTAGACAAGTGACAGAAACCTGTCGTCAGTCATACAGATTACTGATTAAGCATTTGATTAACGTCTTAACATTTCTATCTAACAACTCTGAACAAATCATTCTGACATATAATTCAACTTTGCCATAGTTTTTGGTTCATCATATGAAGAAGTGACCATCATTGGTAACAGCATAAAACATGATCAAACAATGACAAGTTATTCTCAGAATTAATTCTGAATTAACACACATTAAAAGGAAGTCTCTTCTGAAATAATGAGTTTTGATTCAAATAAATGTAATAAAATAGTGTCTACTCGTCTCCTTGAGGGCCTCAGGAGAAGTGTACCGTTCAGAGTTTCAGAGAGATGTGAAATGGTGTAAAACCAGGTTAGACATGAAGGTCTATATTACTACAGTCCCTCCTTTTGGAAGTCATCGCCTGTTCATCGGGATGAGGTCCAACACGAAAGGATACCACCAAATGTCTCTGATCTTGATGTAATCCAGCAAGTGGAAAGAATCAAAAATTATAATCCCATTATGTTTTAGGAAATTCCATACTATTTGTAGATAATCCCATAGCGGAAAGCTTTTAATCCTTTGGAAAACAAAGTCTTATAATCTACAGCGGTAATTCCGCAGCGGTAATTCCATATCGATTAGAGTTGTTGATTTCATCAGCAACAATTGTTTTCATCAGCATGTAGAGGGGATCCCTCGATTGACACAGAGGAGGCGACCCTTGGATGAAGGTTGAAGATCAACGTTAGAGTAGCAGGTCCCCACATCGAAGGTTGAAGGCTGGTTGGTTTCCAGTCCGTGCCACTCTGGTTCTATGTGTCATGCATTTATGTGGTTTTAGGTGGGCTTATGATTGGGATTTTACATTAAGCCTTACCTATATGCACCTGGTATGTAAGCTATCATGGTTTAGATCAGCTACAGATACCAAGTAAGGGGTGGATCATGCATCCAAAGTTAAATATAGGGATCTACTTCTATAGAAGGTTCAGGAGGGCTTCTGTAACGAAGGCCTCTTCTTCCAAACTATTCCTCCATTCATAATTTAGTTTAAGTTAAACTAAAATAGAAAAGACAATATAGTTTGGTCTAAATGTCTGTTGTCATTTAAGACGACGACATAGGTTTTGGTATTCCCTATACATTTTGAAGTCTATGGCGAGACTCATTAAAATGAATAGATGATCTAGAATAGAATTGATCGAATCGGTTCAATTTAGAAATTGCGAGACCAGTGTAGTTTATGGTACCTAACATAGCTTTAAACTACATTGACTCTTCATTGACTGAGGTTTAACAAATGAAAACTGCATGTTGGCATAGTTAAATCCATTTAAGTCTTTAACTTATCATTAATAAAAACCTCTTTTGGCTGGGAGTGTTCAGAAAACAATACCAAACTTCAATAACAACAAAAGTAGCAATTACGTACCTAGAAAACAACGTTTCACTGCTTCATCTCACTCCTGTCATCAGATTCCAACGTGTATCACACAAGGAAAAACAGGCCTTAGCTTTATAACTGATGTAAATTAAATCCTGTAGATTTAAATGGTTGTTAAGGTTAGTTTTTTGTTGTGGTTTTTTTAGGCTTAGCGTCTCTAAGTTCTAGTTGGAACGGTTTCTTTCCACAACTAATATAGTTTAAACTGTTTAGTTTATTTACTATCTTGTGCTTGGACGACCTTATTTTCCCATGAAGTCTGTGAGTTTGCGAGATCTTTGTCATTTGTGGGGTTATTTAAATCGTTGTCTTTGTCTTGGGCATGACCTAACATCACCCCCCTGAGGTCATGGGGGACCACGAACACAGGTGAGGACGTCCGTCCATGGGCACAAGTTAGGATGCCATTGTTTAGTTTAAGCTGTTTTTGCAGCTGAGAGTAGACAGTACACAGGAACCTTTTAGGTTTCGGCCAACGTTTCTTCTTACGTTTACCTCTTTCCAAAGGTGGGCGAATGAACGCTAGGGAGCGCTAAAGCGCTATTCCGCTTACAGTGGACCTAAACTTTTTGTCAGCGTTTTTGTGAATTGACTAACTTTTATAATTCATAAGCGGATTTGTGCTATTTTTATTTAAAATGCAGTACCGCTAATAACTAATTATCTATCAGTAAAAACCAATAAACTTATTTACAAGCTCTATGCTGCTTGTTTTACCTTTTTCCCCACCGTAAACAGCAGAGAGGAGGAAGGGTTGGAGGGGGGAGGGAGGGTTGGAGGGGGGAGGGAGCAGAGGGGGGGATCTACCATGTAGGTAAATGCCTGGGGATCCCATCAGCATGAGGCCCCGGCCCCGCCGCGCCCCGGCCAGTCACCTAATTCCTAACATTGATCCTGCTTGTTAATCTACATTTAACATAAAAATAATTATAGTTACGATGAAAACAATCATTAAATAAGCAATTTAAAAAACGGTTGATTTCATTATCCCCCTACTAAAAATGGACTATTCCATCTCGACAGCTTCCGGGTTAGAGGTGAACTCAGGGGCTAATTCCGTGGCTAGCTGTTTGTGCTGGGTACTTGGACAAATCCTTAGAAAACGCCGCTGTTTCAAGCCAAATTAACGCGGCCGGAGGATTCTATTTTGTGTTCTGTGTACACCACGCGACGGTGAGTCGTTATTTTTATGTATTTTAATTACTTTTCATTAAATCTGTTGAGTACCTATAGACGCTAACTGTGTCTGCCGGTTGGTTGTGGGTTACTAATGGAAATCCTTAGAAAACCCAGCTGTTTCAAGCCAAATTAACGCGGCCGGAGGATTCTATTTTGTGTTCTGTGTACACCACGCGACGGTGAGTCGTTATTTTCATGTATTTTAATTACTTTTCATTAAATCTGTTGAGTACCTATAGACGCTAACTGTGTCTGCCGGTTGGTTGTGGGTTACTAATGGAAATCCTTAGAAAACCCAGCTGTTTCAAGCCAAATTAACGCGGCCGGAGGATTCTATTTTGTGTTCTGTGTACACCACGCGACGGTGAGTCGTTATTTTCATGTATTTTAATTACTTTTCATTAAATCTGTTGAGTACCTATAGACGCTAACTGTGTCTGCCGGTTGGTTGTGGGTTACTAATGGAAATCCTTAGAAAACCCAGCTGTTTCAAGCCAAATTAACGTGGCCGGAGGATTTTATTGTGCGTTTTGTGTCGACCATTCGACGGCGAGTCGTTAGTTTTATGTATTTGGGTTACTTTCATGTATAAATGCCGTGGCGACACACCCGTGTATTTGAGATTTAAACGTGGTTTTAGGGATTAAAAGATCATTCTATTTTTTGTTAATTTCGTGGCCGAATAGAATATATGTACGTAAAGTATTAAATAAATCCTTTGATTTTTGTAATTTCATCCTTTTAGGATCATTTTTGTTACATTTGGCAGTGTAGTGCAAATATTGATAACGCTGCCGGCTATATATAAAAAAATATATATATATAATATAGAAAATATATAAATAGCGGATTGGATTAGCTTCCCCTAATTTTCATAAGACATTTGTGCTTTTGAAATTGTGGACCTAAAAAAATTAATAAGCGTTTTAGAAATTGTGGAACTAATTTTTTAATTAGCGGTGCCCAGCTATGCCTCTTTCTGTGTAATTCAGGTGTGTCACAACTGTCGGCGCAGTCGCAGGTGTGTCTGATTTGTCAGACTGCGACAGGTCACTGTCGTTGTGTGTGTTCTCCCACTTCTTGACTGAAGAGGGGCTCTTTGAGTCTGTAAGAACTGTCATTTCTGATTAGCCCTGGACTCAAATGCTCTCAAACCAAGGTTTCCTCGAAAGCTCGGCTGGTTGCCGATTTATCTGTCCCAGAGGACAGTACAGCGTCTTCTGTGTGGGATCTGTGGATCTCTACACCTTTTTCTACCTGAGGTAGGTAGTGTTCAGTGAGTGCGGATTGTTCCAGCTCCCAGAGGAGGTTCTCTTTTTGGGCCAGGGTTGGGTCCAACTGTTGGGTCTCTTCTCCCTCACCTGTTTTTGAAGGTTCACTTACTGGGCTTGTGCTCTCGGTTGGGGAGTCATCTGTGCCTTCTGGTGTACCATCTGTTAGACAGACAGTGCCATGACCTTCAGGATCTTGTTGACTGTCAGCATTTTGTTTGCTGTCAGTATCTTTATTGTCAACATCTGTGGCATCTGTGTCAATGTTATTGTTGTTAACTGTGTGCCCCGAGTTTTTTGAAAGATAATGCTGCACATCGCTCCAGGTAGGTCAATGTTGTCACTGTCATTATCAATGACAACGTCACTTGTTGTATCAGGTTGGTCAAGCACTGTAACATTCAAATCTACTAACAAACTACTTACTTCTCCAAGATGGCGCCTTTGTTGATGGTACGCCGTCTACATGCTCTCCTGTACTTTTTACTGTTGTTCGTGTTCTGCCTTTTTTTCATCAACGATGCATCCTCGCTCCTGGTCTATGATCGCTCAACTCTTCTAAGTCTCCAAGACTCGCTGATCAACACACCGGCTACTGGCAAATATGGACATTTCAAGCCTCCTCCACCTCCACCTTTCTTGGCGTCCATTCCTGCCTACCTACAACGCAACACGACCACGTTGCCTCGCAACAAGCGGCGCAGAAGACGCGGTACGAGGGCAGGCGTGCTGGTGAGATTTAAAAAGTATCTCTCGTCTCACAACACGCCGACGGCTGACTTACCTCCTGAATTCAGCGTCTTTGATGTCCGTCGCTCCTTTGCCCGCCGCAACAGATGCCTTGTTGCTATCAATCATGACGCCAGCGATCAGTATCCATCTTGTCCCCCCGTGAGGGCTGTGAACCGAGGCTGCGTTAAACAGAACCTCCGCCCGCTCGCTCGAGCTGAGAGTGACGTAACTGGCTGTGTTCCTGTACGGTCAGCACTGTTTAACGCCAGATCAATCACAAATAAAACTTTTATATTAAGTGATTTGATCTCCACTCATCGTCTGGATCTGTTTTTGATCACGGAAACCTGGCAGAAAGCTGGAGACAACAGCGGCTTCTCTGAACTCCTCCCACCTGGCTTCTCTTATCTGAGCGCTCCGCGTGGATCTGGAAGAGGGGGGGGCCTGGCTGCAGTTTTCAATGAGGCGTTCAGGTACCGATTGTTGCCTCAGAAAAACTACTCCAGTTTTGAAAGCATGATTTTTGTGCTGGAATCTGCAAAACCTATTCTGTGTGGCCTCTTTTATCGGTCTCCTCAATACAACAAAAACTTTCTCAGTGAGTTTTCAGAACTACTGGCTGACCTAATGCCAAAGTTTGACTCTTGGCTTTTCTGTGGGGACTTCAACGTGCACACCTGCTGCCCAAGTAATCAGCTTGGATGTGAGTTTCAGGACCTCCTGGACTCTTTCAACCTGTCACAGTCGGTCTCGGGGGCCACACACAGTCAGGGTCATACACTCGATTTAATTATCTCCCACGGCCTTCAAATACCTACTGTGGAGATCCTGGACACCTGTATTTCAGACCATTTTCCCATATTATTCGAATTTTTCACCTCTCCTGCACCGAAAGCTATTCTCCCAGCACGTTTCTCCCGCTGCATCACCCCATTAACTCCAAGTCAGTTCACTGATGCCTTTAAGAGCACTGAATTTTGCTCTGCTGTCAGCCTGGACCCATCTCTACATCCTGAGGACTTCATCAGCTCCTTCCATCACACCTGCACAACGATCTTGGACTCCATCGCTCCTCTCAAACAGGCATCTTCAAAGAACAAACCTTCACCATGGCTCAACGAAACGACGCGAGCTCTTCGACAACGTTGCAGAAAAGCAGAACGAAAATGGAAGCGCGACCGGCTTCATGTATCTCAAGGAATACTGAGAGACTGTCTCTGTGAGTATCATAATGCTGTGAAACAGGCCAAATCACAGTACCTCTCCAATTTAATCTCCACCAGCTCCAACCGGCCGAGGACGCTTTTCAGCACACTCCAGTCTGTCATCAACCCATCTGTCAATGTTCTGAAAACTGCCACACAGTCTACCTGCGATGACTTTCAGAGCTATTTTGTCAACAAAATAGACTCTATCAGGCAGAACATTGTCAGTTCATCCAACACCATCCAGTCTTGTGCGTCTGCAATAACCACAGCTGTTTTTGACCAATTTGACCTGGTTTCACTCCCTCACCTCACCAAGGTGGTTCAGCAGATGAAACCAACTAACTGTTCTCTGGACATCATTCCCTCTAAAATGTTCAAACAGTCCTTTGATGTAATTGGTCCTTGTGTTTTGTCATTTATTAACAGCTGTCTATCTTCAGGTTTTGTGCCATCTGCTTTCAAACATGCTGTGGTCAGGCCTCTTCTCAAAAAACCAGGCCTAGATCCTACAGCTCTCTCTAATTTCAGACCAGTTTCACATCTGTCATTTCTATCAAAGGTCCTAGAAAAGATTGTTTTTATTCAACTTCAATCTTTTCTAGAACTCAACAACCTGTTTGAAAAATTTCAGTCAGGTTTTCGAGCTCGTCACAGTACTGAATCTGCACTGCTCAAAGTACAGAATGACATTCTTCTGTCCCTGGATGCAAAAAACCCTGCTCTGCTGGTGATGTTAGACCTCTCAGCAGCTTTTGACACCGTCGACCATCAGGTACTAATCAACCGCTTGTCTCAGCAGGTTGGCCTCCAGGGAGCTGTGCTTGAGTGGTTCAAATCTTACCTGTCTGGGAGAACTTTTTCTGTCATGATAGGCGATCTGTCCTCCTCTTCATCAACCCCTCTGACCTCTGGCGTACCACAGGGATCTATTCTAGGGCCAGTCCTCTTCTCTCTTTACATGCTGCCATTAGGATCAATCATTGCACGTCATAACCTGTCTTTTCACATGTATGCAGACGATTTACAAATCTATCTGCCAGTCACTCCCAACCCCTCACCCAGTTCAAACACTCTTGTCAACTGCTTAAATGACATTAAGCACTGGCTCTCTCAAAACTTCCTCCACCTAAACACAGATAAAACTGAATGCATTTTATTTAGTGCTCCTGGTGACACCAGCAACATCCTTCCCAGTCCCAGTGTTGGTTTTCCCCTCCCCCATTTCAACCCGGTGGTCAGAAATCTTGGAGTGCAGCTTGACTCCAACTTAAAGTTTGATAAACAGATCAGTTCTGTTGTCAAGACCAGCTTCTTTCAGCTCCGACTGCTCTCCAAAGTCAAGTCATTTCTCAGCCGTGGTGATCTGGAGAAGGCCATCCATGCCTTTGTGACCTCCAGACTTGACTATTGTAATGCTTTGTATGTTGGTATTAATCAATCCTCCATCTCCCGTTTACAGCTTGTACAGAACTCTGCCGCGCGCTTTTTGACCAACACACGAAAATATGAACACATCACTCCTGTCCTGTCCTCTCTACACTGGCTCCCGGTTCAGTTCAGGATACAGTTCAAGCTGCTCCTGTTTGTTTTCAAAGCTCTGAATGGACTTGCACCTCTCTACATCTCAGAACTTTTGAAAGCCCATCAGCCCGGCAGAGATTTACGATCTGCCAGTCAACACCTGCTGGAGGTGCCTCGCTCAAGGTACAAACAATGGGGAGACCGGTCATTTTCTGTTGCCGGCCCAAAAGCCTGGAACAGTCTCCCCCTTGAGCTGCGTGCCACCTCTGATCTGACTCTGTTCAAAACCAGACTGAAGACCCACTTGTTCAAAAAAGCTTTCAGTGTGTAACTTTTATTACTTTTGGTATTTTAATATGTAGCATTTTTTATTTCCATTGCCTTTTTATTTCCACTTGTTCAAATAAGCTTCCAGTGTGTAACTTTTATTACTTTTGGTATTTTAATATGTAACATTTTTTATTTCCATTGCCTTTTTATTTCCACTTGTTCAAAAAAGCTTTCAGTGTGTAACTTTTATTACTTGTGTTATTTTAGTGTTATTTTAGTATGTAGCATTTTTTATTTCCATTGCCTTCTTTTATTGCTGTTGTTTCCTATTCTATTTTCATTGATTTATTGTTCCAGTTTATTCATCTTTTTATCCTGTTAAGCACCTTGGTCAATGCAAGGCATTGTAGGAAGGTGCTATACAAATAAAGTTTATTATTATTATTATTACTTCCTCTGTCTCTTCCAAGCATAGAGGTGTTGGGCCATTATTCTGGGACATTTGTGACTCTTTGCATGTCTCAAACAGTTCTGTTCGAGGCGTGGGAGGTGCAGTTCCGAGGCTCGGGGGTTTCTGTTGGGACCACGCATTGTTACATGAGTATAGGTCCTCATACTTCAATTTCTTTTGAAGTTCACCCACCGGTAGACCTTGGTTTTCATCCGCCTGGTTCGATCTGAACCATTTTGGGTCTCTTAAAGAGTGAACACCTACCTTTTGTGGTTCATTGCTTGTCTCAGACTTTTCAATCTGAGGTGCACTAGGAGCGGGGCTCCCTCTAAACCATTTTGAGTCACTGCTCCAGCTGGCACCAACATTTCGTTGTTTGTCAGTTTGAAAATCTTGTTTATTCTTGCTTGCATTATCCAACTCTTCTAACAACCAACATCTGTTCTCCATCTCTTCTGAGGTCAGAGGGCCTTTGATACGACAGTGTATATTCTCGCTTTCTATAGGAGAGAGAATCTCTTCTATTTTTAGCGACTGGGATTCAATCTTTTGACCTGGGCGCACCTCTAAGGGTGTTTTGCTTTGCATGCGAGTCTCAAAAATCTTTACGGCACCCTGTTTTATCTCATCCAAAGATGTTACTTCTAAATGACACCAGGTGTACCATGGCAACTTGAATCTAATATCAGAGATTAGATTATTTCTGAAAACAGATTTGAAAAGCGTCTGCTCTTCCAGGCCCAGTTCCTTTATGTCACCTGAATACGCCTTGAAAATTCTTTCATAGAACAGCAATGGATGTTCATCTTTTTTCTGCAAGACATTCCGGGCAGCTAAGTAGTCACCACACAATGAGAAAGATTTTCTCTCTGTGCGAGGTGCAAGGGGAGCAGGTCCTTGGCTTGGGGGTTCCTCTTGGGACCCCTTGTTGTATGAGTCTACTAGAGGCACATATTGTATGAGCCATGGACGTGCACCTTCTTGAACTTCCATCTTTATATTGATTTTTTATGAAAATCAGTAAGACAGTTCGTATCTTAATGTGTACAGATAAATCTTTTCTTTCAGTTTAACGGTGAGTCAATCAAACCAACCAGCTATGTGGTTTAAGTGTTTCACTATTTAATAAGTATTTTTATTCATAGGTACCTTCCTTCTAGGTTTTACCCTCAATGAACTTGTAAAAGTTAAATGCACTCTGTGCAGTGTTAACTTTAAATATAACTTGTTTTTTTAACAACAGTTACTGACTAACCCAAGCATGATTTTCGTTTTACTTACTCAAACGCTTTTTAAAAGATTTGAAATAAATGCAATATTCACATTAAAATGTTCCCAGGATGCTGCTCCAGCATGCCTTAAAAAGATGTATTGCAGTTTGGCTAAACTGTTTTGCTGTATTTTGACAGTTATCAGGAGTGGAAATGGATTTCCTGTTTGTTATTTTTTTATTTTTATTTTTTAAATAAACTGGAGTTATTTGTGTGCTCAGCATAACATTACAGATGTTATTCCAAATAAAAATCAGTGATTTTTATTAATTTGTTCGTTGACATTTTCAAATTTGTTCTGCTATCTTTGTTTTGATTTTTTTGTGAAAATCAAGTCAACAGATGCTTTTTTGTTTATTTTAAACTTTTTATTTAAAATAAACTGGAGTGCACCGAATAACTTCAAACGATGTTTTAAATTAAATGCAGAGGTTTTAGCATCTATTCTGTGTAAATGTTTACTGTTCTCTTTCTTTTAAACCAGCAGATTGCAGGTTTTCAAAGCTTAAATGTACCACAATGTGACTGTAATTACTCTTCCTGGCCGCTATAGAGGCACTGTTGGCTCTAAGGCCGCGTTGACTACCGCTAATTCCGTTAGCTTGGAAACAAACACGGTGAAAAATCAACTTTTTGGATGAGTTTTAGCCTGGATGTGACAATCGCTTAAACAAACATTCTTTTAAGAAACGAATCGATTTGATTAAAATATTTGGAACAAGTTCTGTGAACTTTTAGATATTTAAATTTTTTTTATATTTTTCCTTTTTTTCTCTATGGGGGTCACGTCAATTCTGGTGACGTGTCGTACGTGATGCCTTCACAGAGTTTGACGTACCGTCGGAATTTTGTACGAATGGACTTTGTATTCGCTCTAAAACACTTGTAAATATCTCAAAACACCGCGTTTAAACAGTTTTTGATGATATTTCATGCATAGAAACAAAACAAGCAAGACAAACTGTCAGAATTGTGCGAACAAAACTGAAATCTGACGGCCAGCACCGCGTGTCACGTGATCGCTTTGAACCAATCACAGCACGACAAATGTACATGTATGGCTTTCAAGATGGGAGCTAGCTAGCTGTTAGCATAACTTTTCGGACTCTGTGCAACTCAATAAAAACGCTTAAAACATTGCAGTACTTCTCTCTAAAGTATGGCGAAACAAATTTGAACAACGTCACTGAGCCACGCTCAGTAAGAACAGCTTATTTACTGATGAAACCACGGACTCGTCCAGAACCGAGTCCAATCTTATCAGAACCAGGCCAACGCAGAACCGTCTCTACCGCGGCCGACACAAGCTTCAGAGCCGGAGAATGTGTTCTATTTCTGTCCACAATGTAAACTACCATACACAAGAAACTTTGCAGATATCAAAACAGAGCTTATTAGGCAAATGATACGCCGGTCATTAACGTAGATGTTATTTTATCTGTGACACGTCAGCAAAGAGTCCAAACGACTCAGAACCGGAACCACACAGCAACACTAAATTTTAACCCAAAAACTTCAACACAATGTTTTAAAAGTTGCTCAATGACAATATTACAACTTCAAATGACAAGACATGCAGCATGCAACGTTTTGAACACCATCAGCCAAAACAAAAATCATATAGAGTCATTAAAACTGGATATTATATGCCAACATGTTAAGTACAGAAATATTAAATATTAGACTTTCAGCGACACGTATCGCACTGGTCAGTTTTGCTGACTGTAAAATATTCCAGATGAAAGATTTGAGTAGATTTTATCTGACACAAACTTATCATCAATTAAACGAGTTCTCTCTTTTTCAGTTTAATACCAATAATTCTATGCCTTGGAGGTGATAATGTAAAGACATGAAATGTTGGTACAGCAGGACTGGACCATTTATTTAACAGAATCATAACTTACATCACAACATATGTACATGATTGGTTGATCATTTTTCCTATAATTAACTTCAGCATGAGTGTATACACGTCTGTAACTTCATAGGAACAACAGAACACAAGTTATGGGTGTTATTAACATATCTGCTGGCACAATAAACTTAAAGTTTAGTTACTTAAAATAAGAAAGTTTCAGGGAAAGAAAATGGAGGATGAGGAGAGGTATTATCTTGAAGTGTTTTAACCAGAAACATGGCAGCTCTCCGGTCGATCTTGGCTACACGTTGGTACACTTGGCAAAGCATTTGACGACTTTGCTACCTCGTGAAGACGGTCAGTCCCCAGTTGGTCCAACTGGCCAGTTCGTTTACCATTCTCAGCGTCTCCAGACGTTTGCATTGACTCGAACCGAAATAGCGACCTCAGTTCCGGTTTGGCTTTTCAAGATAAAAGCTTCCTTGAAGGAATTTAATTAAATAAAGCTTTTTCAGCTCGAAATGGATTTATAACTGGCATGTTATAAATATTTTAACTGAATTACGTGTCCTTAGCGTGTGACTGGCGTTCATTCAGCTCTTTGGGGAAACTCATGGCTTGAGGCCCTCAGTAGACTCTCAGGCTCTGACAGGAAGTGAAGCCTTAAAAGAAGAGGGTTGACTCAGCTAAATCCATCTGCTCATTGGTTGTTTTGCCAGAGAACGGGAGGGATTTAGTTCAGGTCAGAAGAGTTATCAGAAGTTAAAGAAGTGAAGATTATCCAGTGCAAATGCTTATGCCCCTTTTCCACTTGGTGGCACGGGTCGGATGTGACGTCATATTTGCGTGCCAAACGCGCGTTGGACAGCATTTCCACCTCACAGATGTGCGGCGCCGCGCCAAGATTCCGGACTCATCTCAGAACAGGGTCCAGGCCGGCTGGACCCGAACCGTGGGGAGGAGGCTGGACTGAGTTTGAGGAAGTGGCTGCCGCGAGGGAGCAAACACCGAAGGACTTTACAAGATTAACACGGTAAAAACAATTATTTGTATTTAAAATTATAGCAAACATGTGTCTTAAGCCGAACTATTCCTTAATAATTTCACGTTGTTGTCAAAACGGCAGGATTTAAAAAAGTAGTTTCGCCATGTGCACGCGCGCCCCCGCGCGCGCACGTGAGCCGTCTTTATTTCTATAATGTAGCTAAATAAACGCTTTAAAAAATATATTTCATAGCTGACGTTATATCAAGAGGGTGCTTGAGCTTAACAGTTCCTTAATAATTTCACGTTGTGGTCAAATCAGCTGGATTTAACAAAGTAGGTCGACACGTGCACATCACATGCACGCGCGGGTGGGGTCGATCGGCGTTCTTTCTTTTAAATGTAGCTAAATAAAAGCTTAAAAAATATATTTCATAGCTGGCTTTATACCACGAGGGTTCCTCAGGTTAACAAGTCCTTAATAATGTCACGTTGTGGTCAAATCTGCTGGATTTAAATTGATTTGTTTTGACTAATTCCAAACCTGTCACATGTGCTACGAAAATAAATTATTAAAAAATCGAATTTTAATTCAAATAACTCCAACAGCTTACAGTATGTACATGAACATGTTGTGATTACATTTTGTTAGTTTGAAAAATATCTGCTTTGTGGTTTCTGAGATATAAGATATGTGTTAAATACTAGTAGAAAAAAAAGCTAGGTCGACACACTTATGTCTATAAAAAATCGAATTTTAATTCAAATAACTCCAACAGCTTACAGTGTGTACATGAACATGTTGTGATTTCACTGTTTTAGTTTGAAAAATATCTGCTTTGTGGTTTCTGAGATATTTGATATATGTATATATATCTTACATATATCTTATAAAATATATCTACATATAAAACAGTTTCTAGACTGAATTACCGGTAACCATGTTTTTCTTTTTTTTACAGTTAAGACGAAGAAGTCAACACCAGAATTTATCAACTTGTGTCTTCTGGAGGAAGCCCATGAGACAACAGGAAAAAAATCATTTAGGTGGATGCAGTATTTATTTTTGTGCTTTTTTCACTTCTTAGTTTTCATAATAAACATTTTATTTCTTAAGTGGTGTCATTGAACAATAATTTCCTAAACATATTTTACAATGTTAAGTGTGTACAGTATAGTGTTTGTTTAAAAACATACTGGAAGTTAAGAATATTTTCCATTTGCATTTGACCTTTAAAGAATCATAAGAAAAAGATTATTAGATTTGAACAGCCCATCCATCCATCCATCCTTCCTGATGTCGTGTCATGAGTAGTGCAGCAGCTTTTGCCAGGATGCACAGATGTCAACATGAACCCATCCATCCATCCATCCATCCATCCTGATGTCGGGTTGTGGGTGCAGCAGCTTTTCCAAGGATGCACAGATGTCAACATGAACCCATCCATCCATCCATCCTGATGTCGGGTTGTGGGTGCAGCAGCTTTTCCAAGGATGCACAGACGTCGCCATCAACCCCGATGAAGCTGTTCTTGGATGCCCAAACGAGTTTCCTGATCAACAAACATTTAATTATTAATACTTTGTTTTTACGTTTAAAGAAACATGCTTTTAATGTTTATGGGACAGTTTAAACCAAATTATCCATTTGCATTTGACTTTGAATTATCCCTGACAAAATATTACCGTTTAAATTTAATGAAATACAAACATTTAATATTACAGGGCCAATTGAAACCTAATTAATTCCTAATCTGTACCTTACTGTAAAAATAGTTTAACTGATTACAGGGCAGTGCGATCAATGTGTTAAGCAATGTTAACAGGAACCTTGTACATATATGAGAATAATCTTTATTATAAAGAAAGAAAATGGAAAACACAGGGGTTTAAAACAAGCTGAAAAGGCAATAAAAGTAAGATCAGAGCATTAAATAGCTCAAGGGACATTACCGCCAACAGGTGGTGAGACAAGGTCCTGCAGGGTGTTCTTCTTCTAATGTTTAGTGGTGGCTAGTAAATAGCTTGAGGTAACACTACCGCCACCACGTGGTAGGACGAGTGAGATTCTACACCCCGCCCACAGAAGGGCTGCAGTAGTGAATGGAGACAAAACCGTACATGTGAGCCGATCCTAACTGGAACAGACCGGACCAGACTGAGCCGCTCTGGGCCGGTAAGTAGAAAAGGGGCATTAGACAAGTGACAGAAACCTGTCGCCAGTCATACAGATTACTGATTAAGCATTTGATTAACGTCTTAACATTTCTAAACAACTCTGAACAAGTCATTCTGACATATAATTCAACTTTGCCATAGTTTTTGGTTCATCATATGAAGAAGTGACCATCATTGGTAACAGCATAAAACATGATCAAACAATGACAAGTTATTCTCAGAATTAATTCTGAATTAACACACATTAAAAGGAAGTCTCTTCTGAAATAATATGTGTTTTGATTCAAATAAATGTAATAAAATAGTGTCCACTCATCTCCTTGAGGGTCTCAGGAGAAGTGTACCATTCAGAGTTTCAGAGAGATGTGAAAAATTGTAAAACCAGGTTAGACATGAAGGTCTATATTACTACACCTGTCAGAAAAACAAAAAGTCACAAATCTGGAAGTGATAATGGATCCTTCCATGAAACTCAACAGTCATGTAAACACATAGTTAAATCCTGTTTTTTACAGCTGAGGTGACTGTATAAGCTGAAGCCCATATTATCCAAAAATAACCTGGATACAGTAATTCACGCTTTTATTACATCTAGGCTTGATTACTGCAATTCACTCCTGTTTGGTATCAGTCAGACCACCATTGCACGACTACAACTGGTCCAGAACGCATCAGCCCGATTTTTAACCAGTACACGCAAAAGAGAGCACATTACACCAGTCTTGGCCTCCCTGCACTGGCTACTGGTTCATCTTCATATCCAGTTCAAAATCCTCCTGTATGTCTACAAATCGCTGAACAGTCTTGCCCCCGCCTATCTCTCTGATTTGATACACCCATATGTCCCACCACGTGCTCTGAGGTCAGCGGACCAGGTACTTTTAAGAGTTCCAGGGACTTAAATTAAACGCAGAGGTGACAGGGCGTTCTCTGTAGCAGGCCCAAGACTCTGGAACGAGTTACCTCTGCTCATCAGACAGGCATCCTCCCTCTCGGTTTTCAAATCCCGTTTAAAGACCCATTACTACTCTGTTGCTTTCAACACCAGATGATATGTGTTTGGTCATTATATTTATTATCTGCAATGATTTTATGTCTATATTCTGTTTTGTCACTTCATTTTATACGTTGCCTATGTGTTGCCTGTTGTTTGTTTGTATGTACAGCACTTTGGTTGGCCTTGTCACTGTTTTAAGTGCTCTATAAATAAAATGGTATGGTATGGTATGATACCGAACCCGCCCGCAATAAGTGAAAATTTGCTATGTAGCAACGTTATATTTATTTTAGTATTTATCTATATTTTAAGGCTACGCTTCCCACACTCTTGCAATTTCTAGTCAACTGGCAGCCCGGGGGGGGGGCGCAAATCGGGCCCACATATAAACTCAGTTTGGCCCACCAATGGATTCATTTTGAATAAAACTAGATTTGTAAACAATAAAACAAACTTGCTTAATGACAACAACTGCTGGATTTCTAGCTCCTGAGCTTTTGTCTTTTAGTAACTGTTGCCCCCTGAGCAGTTCAGTTCAATTGTCCTGTTCTAAACTCTTAAACCTATGTCATTTTAACAACATACATACAGTGCTGTGTATGTAGCTACTACATTTTACTTACCAGCTCTACAGAACAGTAACAGCTTTCGGTTCTGGTCCAACTCTGTTTCATCCAACTCGGTTCTGTTCTGCAGATGTACCTTGCATAGATGAAGCTCATAATCCATCTTCTAAGCTCTTGAACCTACAAATTTTAACAATGTACTTATGTGTAGCTACTAAATTTTATTTACCAGCAATTCCCGTTTGGAGGTCCTTGTCGGCTGATTGAAAGAGATGAAAAAATCCTGGTGGGCTCCTAATGGAGTGCAGGACCTTCAGCGGTGCGCATCCTCCTGGGAAGTCCTTGTGGGCTGGTTAGGAGCTCTCAGGTTCACTGCTGAGTCTGGGGGTTTGGATTTGGTCCTGTTCAGTGCAGCCTATGAGCGCCAAAGCGCATTTTGCAAGGGGGCTGGACCTTCGGGTGGCCGGTGAGCTCTGGATGGAGTACCAGACCTTTAGTGGCACGCATCCCCACTCAGAAGTCCTCGAGGACCGGCTACCAGCTCTCAAGATTCATACTGGGTCTGGAGGTCTGGTTCTGCTTCGGTTCGGTGGGTTTTGTGCATCTCTCTGCATCCGCTGTGTGCCAAAGTCACTGTAATAAGTGCCAAACATTTACTGATCAGATGAAAACTTTTCCTCTAGTATTTCAGCAGAAGGAAATGTGGCTCCTGGGTAGGGCTCTGTTGGATTCTGGGAAATGTGGTCTTTAGCAGGAATACAGTGTAGGCTTACTGAGAGAAAACTACAAAATGGCAGCGCCTGTCCAAAGTTTTTTTATTTTATTGGTTAATTTTTTTACTGTCCAGTACTTTCCCAATCCCATAATATTAAAGTTGACAATTATGCATCCTGTACAATAAAAAAATGTTAATATGCATTGATAAACCGCGAGTCCGCAAAAGTCAAACCGCGAAGTAGTGAGGAACTACCGGTACTGTTTTTAAGCTCTTGTGGTTAAGTAGTTTGGTACTGGAACAATGAAGCATTTTGGTAACTGTGTGACAGCTTGCCACACAGACAGATTGTCTATTTCCAGTGATTATATTATTTGATCCGTTGTGTTTTCCAAACCCTGGCTTATTGGTGTCCTCCAGCGGATCCTCCTAGTTCCTCGAGTTCTTTTGTGTTGCCTCTGTGAAAACCTCTCCTGGAACCTCCTGTCTCAGCATTTCTGGAACCTCCTGTTTCCTTCCAACAAACATCACTGGGTCAGTCTTCCTAGCTTCCATCCTGCCAACTATCCAACTAAACCCTACTCACCTTTGCTCCTTCACTTGGGGGAAAACACCACCATTCTCTCCACGCTGGCCACTGATTTACAATCAGTAGGAAGAAAACATCTACTACATTTTACACCCTTCTACCCTTGTACTGCTCTCCCCTGCAGATTCATCCCAAGCCCATGTTCACTATACAGTACAATAAACTGCTCTCTATCACTTTGCTTACCCTGGGTCTTTAAAGCTATTCTGATATTTTTCACAAAATGAGCAGGAAATGTTTTCTTTTTTAATAAAACGGACCAAAATAGATGGCTTTTTAATGAATGAGTCAACCTGCTGTGACTACCGGTAATAACTTGTCATTTTAACCTCAGTGCAGTTCTTCTGAAACTTTTCCCATTAGGAACCCATTAGGCCACTTCCTTCCAACAATCTTGTATGATGTGTTGGTATGTTAAAAAAAACAACAACAACAACAACGGCTTTGATAGTTTCTCCCAGCACATTTTGTCTACCTTTTTTTAGGGCAAGATGACACTATCAGCAAACAGGATCTTATCAGCTGTGTAATGTGTAATAAGTCGTAATGTAACTAAAGCTTGTGTGTGTCTGTCTGCTTGAGTTGTGTGGCCCGACGTTGATAGGTGTGATAATTGTGCTGATGTGCCAATCACCACTGGTACGTGCCGTAGCCCGAGGGAAAAGGAGGCAGAGAAAGAAAAAAAAAAGTAGATGGTTCACGTTTGATAAATATGAGAGAGATTTCATCTGCAAACAAGAGAAACGTTAGATTTCTGATTATGTCTGATGGCTGCTCTGGCTTTGGAGGACTGAGATGCAGGATTTCTGCTCTGAAGAGTACCAAAAATAGCAGCGAGGACAGGAAGTTGGTTTTTATAACTGGTATTAGCAGGTAAAGGGGCATCTTGATAAACTACACTTGGTTTCACAAGCAGATTCTGAATGTATGACATGGGAGCACTGCTGTCTTCTGTTTTCTTTGTGTGTGTGTGTGTGTGTGTGTGTGTATGTGTGTGTAAGACCACATGGAATGTCTTTCTGCCTGCATCGACAGGTTGCACAGCTCTTCTTCCTTACCTGTCGAACTCGCAGGGCCAGTCAGAGCCTGGTTTGTGTGTTTCTTTAGGCTCACGTGTACTTTAAGGGGCTTCTTCTGTTTAAACTGTTCTGTTTACTGGGTTATTTTTGAGAAACTCAGAATACTGTTTGTTATGTTTGTTCAGTATTTTTGCATCAGCAAACAATACTAAAACGCTTCAAAGGATAACTTGATTCAATAGCTCAGATTGATCATGTGAACAGTTGTTACCCTTATTTAGTATTATGTTTTTATTTTGCAGATATACTTGTGTGTGTG
>JBBPBX010047443.1:0-26158 GCA_038048925.1 Garcialebias charrua | reverse complement strand
CCTTGTGGTGCGGACACAACAATCTCACTCTCAACGTGGAGAAGACAAAGGAGATTGTTGTGGACTTCAGGAAGAGGGATGCCCAACATGCCCCTCTGACCATCAACAGCACCACAGTGGAGAGAGTGGACAGCACCAAGTTCCTGGGAGTGCACGTCTCAGAGGACCTGTCCTGGAGCAGGAACACTGCATCACTGGCCAAGAAGGCTCACCAGCGCCTCTACTTTCTCCGCAAGCTGAAAAGGGCTGGAGCTCCAACCCCCATCATGTGCACCTTCTACAGGGGTGCCATAGAAAGTGTACTGACCAGCTGCATCACTGTGTGGTTTGGTGCATGTACTGCATCCTGCCGCTAGAGCCTCCAGCGCATCGTGAGAGCAGCTGAGAAGATTGTCAGCACCCACTACATAGCTGCTTCAGCCTGCTGCCATCATGGAGGAGACTGAGGAGTCTCCAGGCTTGAACCAGCAGACTGAGTGACAGCTCTGTTCATCAGGCAGTCAGGATGCTAAACTCTCTGCCTGCTCTGCCTCCCCTCCCACTTGTACTGCCTTAACACAAAAAAAACTGTCTCACATTACCACACAACACAAATATTTTGTAACTCTGGACTCTGTGTCATCAAAACGGGTTATTCACTCAACTCACGGTCATGTGCTCATTCAGTTTGCTCTACTTCTCATATTTGCACTAATGTTTGTATTACATTACTGCCTATAATCATACTACTGTTTACATTCACTGTTTACATTTATTACTACTGTTTACATTTACACTACTTTTTATATCTACCTTCTTCTTCTTTCGGCTTTTCCCTTTTCAGGGGTCGCCACAGCGAGTCATCCTCCTCCACCTCACTCTGTCCTCTGCATCCTCTGTCCTCACTCCAACCACCTCCACGTCCTCCCTAACTGCATCCATATATCTCCTCTTTGGTCTCCCTCTTTGTCTTTTTCCTGGCAGCTGCATTTCTAACATCCTTCTACCAATATACCCACTGTCCCTCCTCTGGACATGTCCAAACCATCTCAGTCTGGCCTCCCTAACTTTATCTCCCAGTTGTTTAACATGTGCTGTACCTCTGATGATCTCATTCCTGATCTTATCCATCCTTGTCACTCCTAAGGAGAACCTCAGCATCTTCATTTCTGCCACTTCCAGTTCTTTCTCCTGTCTTTTTGTCAATGCCACTGTCTCCAGACCATACAACATAGCTGGTCTCACCACTGTCTTGTAAACTTTTCCTTTGACCTTTGCTGACACCTTTTTGTCACAAATCACTCCTGAAACTTTTCTCCATCCGCTCCATCCTGCCTGGACTCTCTTTTTCACCTCTTTACCACATTCCCCATTTTCCTGGACAGTGGACCCCAAGTACTTGAAGTCCTGCACCTTTGTGACCTCTGCTCCTTGTAGCCTCACTGTTCCACTGGCCTCCCTCTCATTCACACACATGTACTCTGTCTTACTACGACTGACTTTCATTCCTCTTCTTTCAAGAGCATACCTCCACCTCTCCAAGTTCTCTTCCACTTGTTCCCTGTTCTCACCACAGATCACAATGTCATCTGCAAACATCATAGTCCATGGGGATTCCTGCCTGACCTCATCTGTTAGTCGGTCCATCACCAGAGCAAACAAGAAGGGGCTCAGAGCCGATCCTTGATGCAATCCCACCTCCACCTTGAAGCTATCTGTCACTCCCACAGCACATCTCACCACTGTCCTGCTGTCCTCATACATGTCCTGTACCAGTCTAACATACTTTTCTGCCACTCCAGATTTCCTCATGCAATACCACACCTCTTCTCTTGGTACCCTGTCATATGCTTTTTCTAAATCCACAAACACACAATGGAGTTCTTTCTGACCCTCTCTGTACTTCTCTATCAACATCCTCAAAGCAAAGATGGCATCTGTGGTGCTCTTTCTTGGCATGAAACCCTCTCTGTACTTCTCTATCAACATCCTCAAAGCAAAGATGGCATCTGTGGTGCTCTTTCTTGGCATGAAACCATACTGCTGCTCACAGATAGTCACATCTTGTCTAAGTCTTGCTTCCACAACTCTCTCCCAGATCTTCATCGTGTGGCTCATCAACTTAATTCCCCTGTAGTTGCTACAACTCTGTACATCACCCTTGTTCTTAAAAATGGGAACCAGCACACTTCTTCTCCATTCTTCAGGCATTTTCTCACCCTCAAATATTCCATTAAATATTTGAGTCAAAAACCTCACTGCCATCTCTCCAAGACATTTCCAAACCTCCACTGGTATGTCATCAGGTCCTACTGCCTTCCCCTTCTTCATTCTTTTCAGAGCTTTCCGGACTTCACCCTCACTAATCTTTCCCACTTCCTGGTCCACAGTTTCTATTACCTCCACTCTTCTTTCTCTTTCATTCTCTTCATTCATTAGCTCCTCAAAGTAATCCTTCCATCTTCCCATCACACTCTCCTCACTTGTTAGAACATTCCCATTCCCATCTTTAATAAGCCTAACCTGCTGCACATCCTTTCCAGCCTGATCCCTCTGTCTTGCCAATCGGTACAAGTCCTTCTCGCCCTCTTTAGTGTCCAGTCTCCCATATAACTCATTGTACGCCCTCTGCTTTGCCTTAGCTACTTCCCTCTTTGCTCTATGTCCCATCTCCTTATATTCCTGTCTCCTCTCTTCAGTCCTCTCACTGTCATATTTCTTCTTGGCTAATCTCTTTCTTTGAATGGCGTCCTGCACTTCACTATTCCACCACCAGGTTTCCTTATCATCCATTCTCTGTCCAGATGACACACCAAGTACCTTCCTACCTGTCTCTCTAATTACTGTTGCTGTAGTAGCCCAGTCACTTGGAAGCTCTTTCTTACCACCCAGAGCCTTTAACAGCTCGTCTCTGAATTTCTCACAACATTCTTCCTTCTTTAGCTTCCACCATTTGGTCTTCTTCTCTGGTTTTACTCTTTTTCTCTTCTTCGCAACAACAGTCATTCTACACACAACCATCCGATGCTGTTTGGCCACGCTCTCCCCTGCTACAACTTTACAGTCTCCAATCTCTCTCAGGTTTCCTCTTCTACACAGAATGTAGTCGACTTGTGTACTCCTTCCTCCACTCTTATAGGTCACTCTATGTTCCTCCCTCTTTTGGAAATAGGTATTGACTATAGCCATTTCCATTCTCTTGGCAAAATCCACCACCATCTGTCCTTCCTGGTTTCTTTCCTTGACACCAAACCTACCCATCACTTCCTCATCCCCTCTGTTTTTTATATCTACACTACTGTTGATATATATATTCTTTTTATTAGCCTTGAAGGGAACATGAGGGAGACTATATATTGTGTCTTTAAACACATATAGTGCCACCCAGATGTAACTAAAGGATTTTAACAGGGGTCAGTATTAAGCTGACCTCTTTATCCTTAATTAATTTACTTATTCAGATTGAATAGTAATTTCACAGATTCTTTTCTTTTTCAGTTTACCCAATATTTCTGTGATCTTTATGATGGATAAATAAATAAAGCCATAGAGTGACAATGGACACGTTAACTTAGTTTGATATGTCAAAGAGACACTATCATTTATTTAAAATGAATCAACTAAATTAACACCATTACACTTGATTGACATGATTTCACTTTCTTTCAAATTAACACGTCAGCACAGTTAAATTTAACACAACAGACTTCAATACTGGATGTTAAACATATTTAGTCTGAGGGCTCTTTAACTTAATTAGTTTCCAGCTTAGAATTGAGGGAAAAAGATAGGAGGAAGATGGAGAGATGGTTTAAAGGAAATTGTCTTGAGCATGTTACCAAAGTGACACTTCTCATCAGATTTCTGCTAAAATCCAGGTACGTTTGTAAACAGCTCTTTACCTTTCGACGACGAGTCTGATAAAGAGATGGCACCAGCCTGTAAGATGCACAGTCCTTCAGGCCCAGTTCGTCCGAACTGGTCATTCGTTTACGTTTTCAACGTCTCCTGGGTTCCGCTTGGTCATCAGAAAATATGTCAGCTCCTGGCCTCTGACTTCAAGATAAGCTTATTCCAGGAAGGAATAAACAAAGTTTTGAGCTTACGCTCGTTCGAAGTGGATTCATAACAGCATGTTATACAATCCTTAGCTGAATGACTGTCCTTGGCGGGTGACAGGCATTCATTCAGCTCTTTGGGACGTCTTCATGTGTTGAAGCTCCCAGAAACTCTCCCGTCCGTTCCAGCAACAGCTTAGAACTTAAAGAAGGAACTGAGATGAGAGTAACTTGTCTCTTTTTCATTGGTCCGTGGACCAGTCGAGCAATTCACTTGCCGTTATCACGACCCAAGGTTACAGCCAGCAGCAGAGAGAAATGTTTAGGAAAAAGACAGAATAAGCTGGAGCCCTTCTCACGAAAAACAACAGATTAACTGTCTTCTGATTTTCTAAACAAAACCATCGGGTCTCTCTGACCCGAGACTTCAACTTTAACACAGCAGTGAACACAGTAATACTCCATATTAAAAGAATAACAGCATACAACATATATCATGAAAATGACAAAAGTTATTCTTTTGATCACATCAGCCTAAAATCAAAGATAGAAATAGTCTCTTTTGGTGACTATATTCTCAGATTACAACTAATGGAATGATTTTGTGGTAAATGTCTTGCTTTACTGAGAGGTCAGTAAAGGTCATCTCTGGAACAGTTCAAAAGTACACAGGTGTATCAGAGTGGACACGGTCATGCCCACTACATCTCCCCCCTTTTGGAAGCCATCGCCAGTCCTTGGGGATGGGGTCCAACACGAAAGGAAACCTTGAACTGTCTTTGATCTTGGAGTAATCCAGCAAGTGGAAAAGAAAAATCAAAAATTATAATCCCATAAAGTTTTTTGGAACTTCCATACTGTTCGGAGGTAATCCCATTGCGAAAAGCTTTTAATCCCTTGGAAAACTGAGTCTGTTAACTCTTGGAAAACAAAGTCTGTGATCCTTTGGAAAACAAAGTCTTATAATCCACAGCGGTAATTCCACAGCAGTAATTCCACAACGGTTAGTTTTGTTGATTGATCAGCAACAATTGTTTTCATAATCAGCATGTAGAGGGGATCCCTCGATTGACGCAGAGGAGGCGACCCTTGGATGAAGGTTGAAGACCAAGCGTTGGAGCTGCAGGTCCCCACATCGAAGGTTGTTGGCTGGTTGGTTTCCAGTCAGTGCCACTCTGGTTCTATGTGTCATGCAATTATGTGGTTTTTTAAGGTGGGCTTATGATTGGGATTTTACATTAAGCCTTACCTATATGCACCTGGTATGTAAGCTATCATGGTTTAGATCAGCTACAATTACCAATTAAGGGGTGGATCAATTCTGTAAAATTAGATATAGGGATCTATACCTATAAAATTTTGGAGGGCTTCTGTAACGAAGGCCTCTAATTCCAAACTATTCCTCCATTCATTACTTAGTTTAGGTTAAACTAAAATAAAAAAATGAAATATAGTTTGATCTAAATGTCTGTTGTCCTTTAGACGAACGACGTAGGATTTGGTATTCCTAATAAATTTTGAAGTCTATGGCGAGACTCATCAAAATGAATAGACAATCTAGAATAGAAACGATCGAATCGGTTCAATTTAGAAATTGTGAGGTCAATGTAGTTTATGGTACCTTGAGTAGCTTTAAACTACCTTGCTCTTCGACGATTGAGATTTAACAAAACGAACTGCATGTTGGCATAGTTAAATCCATATCATTCATTAACCAATGTTAATACAAAACCTTTTTGGCTGGGAGTGTTCAGAACCAAACAATATCTCAACTAACGACAACAGTAATGACTAAACAACAAGGAAACAACGTTTCACTGCTTCGACACACTCTTGTCGTCAGGTTCCAAAGTGCAACACACAAGAAAACAGGTCTCAACTTTATGACCGAGGTCAAATTAAATCTCGTGGATTTAAACGGTTGTTAAGGTTAGTTTTTTGTTGTGGGTGTTAGACTTAGCGCTTCTAAGTTCAAATTGGACAATGCGACTTATAGGGTGGAGAATACGGTAGTTTAAACCTGATTAGTTTATTTACTAACTTGTGTTTGGACGACCTTATTATCCCATGAAGTCGGTGAGTTTGTGAGATCTTTGTCTTTTGTGGAGTCATTGAACGCCTTGTAAGGTTTGATCTGATTTCGATGTACCCATTTAGCAATTGGCTCTTTGCGGCCTTTGCTGATTTTGATTTCGTAGACGACTGAGGACACTTTGTCTGTTATCAGATGAGGTCCAGTCCACCTGGGCATTAGTTTGCGGGCGAGAGTTCCGGTCTCGGACCCTCCTTTCCCGGTTGCTGGGGCGAACGTATAGTACCAGACTCTGTCTCCCACTTGGAGTTCATTGTGAGAGGCCTTCTGGTCATAGTACGCCTTACGTCCTTCAGCGGATTTTTCCAGGTTTTTCTGGGCGAAAGCAAAAGTGTTTCTGAGGTGTACATTCAAATCTTTGTCTTTGGCATGGCCTAACATCACCCCCCTTTGGTCATGGGGGACCACGAACACAGGTGAGGACGTCCGTCCATGGGCACAAGTTAGGATGCCACCGTTTAGTTTAAGCTGTTCGCGCAGCTGAGAGAAGACGGTACACAGGAATCGTTTAGGTTTTGGCCAACGTATCTTCTTACGTTTACCTCTTTCCGTGTAATTCAGGTGTGTCACAACCGTCGGCGCAGTCGCAGGTGTGTCTGATTGTACAGACTGCGACGGGTCACTGTCGTTGTGTGTGTCTTCCCACTTCTTGACTGAAGAGGGGCTCTTTGAGTCTGTAAAAACTATGTCATTTCTGATTAGTTCTAGACTCAAATGTTCCTGAACCAAGGTTTCATCGAAAGCTTGGCTGATAGCCGATTTACCTGTCCCAGGGGACAGTACAGCAACCTCGGTGTGGGGTCCTTGGATCTCCACACCTTTCTCTACCTGTGGTAGGTAATGTGAGTTTGCCCCCTTCTTGTCTGATGAGGGGTCCTCGTAATCTGCAACAATGATGTCCAAGTGACTGTCAGCGTTTGGATGACTGTCATTTTCTGGACTCAGATGCCCTTGAACCAAGGTTTCATCGAAAGCTTGGCTGATTGCCGAATTACCTGTCCCAGAGGACAGTACAGCGTCTTCGGTGTGGGATCCTTGGATCTCAACACCTTTCACTACCTGTGGTAGGCAGTGTTCAGTGAGTGCTGAATGTGTCAGCTCACAGAGGAGGTTCTCTTGTTGGGCCAGAGTTTGGTCCAACTTTTGGGTCTCTTCTGTCTCACCTGTAGTTGAAGGTTCACTTACCGGGCTCTCGTCCTCGGATGAGGTGTCCCGTGTGTCCTTTGCGGTACCTGCGGTTAGGCAGTCTGTATCACAACTAGGAGGCACTTTTATTGGCAGGGGTTTTCTCACTGTGCTCCACATTTTCTGTTGACCATAATCTACAATCGCGCCGAAGCGGTTTATAAAATCTTGGCCAACCAAAAATGGGAATGAGTCAAGTTTAGACACGTACACCGGGTGGCGTAGTGTCATTTTGCCAATCTGCATGTGAACCATAGCTATAGCTGTTAGGGTTGTTCTCGTCTCTGCGAGACCCTGTAGCTCAATAGCACATTTCTCAAAGGGTATTTGCCTGTCAACACCGTTAGCGGCGGTCCTCAGCTCCTCGAACAGCTTGGCCGACATAATGGTTATATCAGCACTACCATCCAGGAGGGCTTCACGCTCAAGGACACCTTCCAGTGTGATAGGCAGGTAAGCTTTCTTAGCCACCCCCCTTTGTATAAAGTTACACAGAAACCTCACAGGTCTTGGCCCACGTTTCTGTTCACGTGTGACTCTGGCTGTGTAATCTTGTTTACTGTCAGCATCTTGACCTTCAGGATGTTGTTGTGTGTCAGCAATTGGTTTGCTGTCAACATCCATGGCAATGTTGGTAGTAGTGTGCGCTGAGTTATTTGTGTGCTCTGAGTCTTTGTGAAAGACAGTGCTACACATCGCTCCAGGTTGGTCAATGTTGATAGTGTCATTATCAATGATAACGCCACTCATTGTATCAGGTTGGTCAAGCACAGTAACATTCAAATCTACTGACAAACTACTTACTTCCTCTGTCTCTTCCGAGCATAGAGGTGTTGGGCCATTATTCCGGGACATTCGTGACTCTTTGCCTGTCTTGAACTGTTCTGTTCGAGGCGCGGGAGGTGCAGTTCCAAGGCTCGGGGGTTTCTGTTGGGACCACGCATAGTTACATGAGTATAGGTCCTCATACTTCAATTTCTTTTGAAGTCCACCCACCGATGGACCTTGGTTTTCACCCACCTGGTTCGATCTGAACCGTTGTGGGTCTCTTAGAGAGTGAACACCTACCTTTTGTGGTTTGTTGCTTGTCTCAGATATTTTAATCTGAGGTGCTTCAGGGGCGGGGCTCCCTTTAAACCATTTTGAGTCATTGTTCCAACTGGTACCAACTTTTCGTTGTTTGTCAGTTTGAAAATCTTGTGCATTCTTGCTAGTATCATCCAACTCTTTTAATGACCGACGTGTGTTCTCCACCTCTTCCGAGGTCAGAGGACCATTGAGACGACGGTGTTTGTTCTCGCTTTCTATAGGAGAGAGAACCTCTCCTATTTTTAGCGACTGGTATATGACCTTTTGACCTGGGCACACCTCAGAGGGTGTTTTGTTTTGCATGTGAGCCTCAACAGCAGTTACAGCGCACTGTTTCATCACTGATTGTCTAAACTGATGTTGTAACTCAAGGCCTTTTTGAGAAGTTTTTCTCTTTGTCGTTTGCTCTTCTGCCATATCAATTCAATCTTTGCTTTGAGCAGCTGGTTATTTGTGTGCGCTGAGTTATCAAAGACAATGTCACACATTGTACCAGTTCGGTCATCCTCTGTATCATTCAAGTTTTCAAACAACCAACTTATGTCCACTATCTCCTCAGCGCTTAGAGGTATGTTGCCTTTTTCCTGGAACTTCTGTGATTTTTTGCCGGTCTCGGACTGTTCCGTTCGAGGGGCAGGAGGGGCTTGTCCTTGAACTGGGAGTTCCTGTTTGGACCCCCTTTTGTGATATGGTATACTTTTGTGACCATCTTTCTTATCTCTAGGACGTGCACCCCCCTTTTGAAATCGTTTTCCGTACTCTGGGTCTTGTCTGAGCCACTGCGGTTCATAGTTCCAGCGGGCATCATCATGTCGTGGATTGTTAGTTTGAAAAACATGTTTCTTCTCGCCTTTTTTAGGAGAGGGAGTTGATGAACTTGTCCCTTCCAGCTCCAGCGAGTGGGATTTGACCTTTTCTTGGTAATGTAGTTCACGCTCTGGTTTTGTTTTTAACCAGATCGGGTCATTGTTTTGTCTGTGAGCGTCACAAACATTTACAGCACCCCGTTGTGTTTTTAATTCGCCTAACAAACGTTCGAACTCAAGTTTTTTTCGGTGATCTTCTTCACGTTCTTGAATGTGCTTCTGCTTTAATACTTCCAGCTCTTCACGCCTTGATGCGATCAGCTTGAAAGCTTCATCATAATCGTCATATCCCATCTTTGTTTTGAAATTTCTCCAAATTAATGAGAGATGTTTGTTTGAATCAATAAGACGGTATTTATAATAGTGTATGCAAATAAATGCTTTCTTAGCGGTGAGTTATTTAACTAAAACAGCTTTCTGGGTTTGTTCCTGTAATCTATAAACAAGTCTTTCCTTCATTCAGTACCTTTTTATTTATTTTAGGTTTTACCTTCAATGAAAAATATGGTAAGTTAAGCCTTCGTGGCCGTATTAACTTAATAGACCTATCTTTTAAAACAATTACTATTAAACCACGCTTAATGTTTTCTGTCTTTCACTCAAACGCCTTCTTAAAGATTTCAAATAAATGCAATGTTCACACTAAAATGTTAGCAGATTTTGTTTTATTTTGCTCCAAGAGAATGTATTTCAGATTCAGTAAAACTGTTTGAGTTGCCGCAGTTATCTGGAGTGAAAAATGTAATTTTGTTTGTTATTTTAAACTTTTTATTTAAAATAAACTGGAGTCATTAATTGTACACAGAAAAACGTTAAAAATGCCATTTTTAACTAAAAGTGTGCAGTTGTGCACACCAATTCTGTTTAAAATTCAGAGATGTGAAGAGCTTAATGTGGAAATGCTCTGTTCTCCATCATTTTTTTTATTTTTATTTAATTTGAAAATCAAATAAAAAATGCTTTTTTGAGTGTTATTTTAAATCTCTTCAGTATTTAAAATGAGCATAAATTGTTTGTCTGTACCTCTGTTATTCTAAAATTTGTATTTAGAATAAACAGGAGTTATTGTTTGTGTACAGAACAATTTTAAAAGCTGGTAATTCACCATAAAAAATGCTGACTTCTCATGATGCTCTATGAGAGAACTCATCTGTTAACATCTTTTAACCAACAGGGGCAGCTTCAAGTCTTAATGTTATCACGAGGCGACCTTTTCTTTCTACTTCCGGCTGGTAGAGACGGCCTGGTTGACTCCCTACAGCCTAGCCGTTAGCTTGCGAGTAGCATCTAACAACTCTGTAAAAATATCAACATTGGAAAGAGTTGGAGCCTGTACGTAATAAACGGTCGAACTACGTTCTTGTCAGAGACAAATCTGTATGATTAGACAGTTTAGATGGCTTAAATTGAGTTTTTAAACTTTTAGTGAAATCTCCGTTTGTCTTGTGTTAAGGGACACGTAGTCTGAAGACAGGGAGGGGGCGGGCAGACGCAGCCGCGTGCGTGGCGCGTCACCAGCTTCCAGCGAGGCGGAGCTCGCTACTCAGATACGTGACGTCAACCAAACAGCGCTTGTAGTCCTTTTCCCAAGCAACCATGGTGAATGTAGTTTTATTACCTTCGACCAATGCAGTGCCGGAAATGACGACAGAAGTGGGCTGGTCGCAACGACGTGCGTTCCCAATTCAGCGAATCAGCGTTCGCAACGAGAGTGATTGACAGCTCACAGCCCTCTTCATCCAATCACAGCTCATAAACAAAACGTGTGGACACGTAGCTCTTTAACGTTAGCTTAGCACAACAGAACACAACTTTATAGACTCGTAATCAACTCAAACGCTTCAAATTAACTTCCCAAAATTCTGAAACATGGCAATCACATTTAAAACAGGCACAACTAAGCTACGCTCAGTAACCAGCACGTCAACTGTAACACGACACGGACTCCCTCGGAGCCGCGTTCAGGTCGGTTCCGTCCACTTTAAAGGAGCAGAACTCGGGTTTCAGAACCACTATCCGACACCGTTCTAACAGTTATATGCTTCTTTGACCTGCTCTAACATGTAAAATACCAGCACAGCAATCTTTTTGATGTTAATTATAGCTTTCAGGCTTTTGACACGGCGGTCAAACAAAGCTTTGTACAGGAGTCTGTGTGAACTGGACCGGAACCAGAACCCCCACAGACCACGGGCTGACAAAAACCTCACCTAAAAGCTTCCAACAACGTGTAAAAGAGTTGAACGAATAACAATCCCTCAGCCTCAAATGATAAAAACATGCAGAATCTGCCTGTCTAGAACACTTCCAGCCAAAATTATTATCCTCAGAGTTTAAAACTTGGATCCCTTTATGCAAACATGAGGTTACAGTTCATGAGAGATCACAGATTTATCAATAAACTTTCAGAAAACTTGTACGGCCACCAGTTGAAGGGAACATGAGGGAGACCATATATTGTGTCTTTAAACACATATAGTGCCACCCAGATGTAACTAAAGGATTTTAACAGGGGTCAGTATTAAGCTGACCTATTTATCCTTAATTAATTTACTTATTCAGATTGAATAGTAATTTCACGGATTCTTTTCTTTTTCAGTTTACCCAATATTTCTGTGATCTTTATGATGGATAAATAAATAAAGCCATAGAGTGACAATGGACACGTTAACTTAGTTTGATATGTCAAAGAGACACTATCATTTATTTAAAATGAATCAACTAAATTAACACCATTACACTTGATTGACATGATTTCACTTTCTTTCAAATTAACACGTCAGCACAGTTAAATTTAACACAACAGACTTCAATACTGGATGTTAAACATATTTAGTCTGAGGGCTCTTTAACTTAATTAGTTTCCAGCTTAGAATTGAGGGAAAAAGATAGGAGGAAGATGGAGAGATGGTTTAAAGGAAATTGTCTTGAGCATGTTACCAAAGTGACACTTCTCATCAGATTTCTGCTAAAATCCAGGTACGTTTGTAAACAGCTCTTTACCTTTCGACGACGAGTCTGATAAAGAGATGGCACCAGCCTGTAAGATGCACAGTCCTTCAGGCCCAGTTCGTCCGAACTGGTCATTCGTTTACGTTTTCAACGTCTCCTGGGTTCCGCGTTGGTCATCAGAAAATATGTCAGCTCCTGGCCTCTGACTTCAAGATAAGCTTATTCCAGGAAGGAATAAACAAAGTTTTGAGCTTACGCTCGTTCGAAGTGGATTCATAACAGCATGTTATAAATCCTTAGCTGAATGACTGTCCTTGGCGGGTGACAGGCATTCATTCAGCTCTTTGGGACGTCTTCATGTGTTGAAGCTCCCAGAAACTCTCCCGTTCCAGCAACAGCTTAGAACTTAAAGAAGGAACTGAGATGAGAGTAACTTGTCTCTTTTTCATTGGTCCGTGGACCAGTCGAGCAATTCACTTGCCGTTATCACGACCCAAGGTTACAGCCAGCAGCAGAGAGAAATGTTTAGGAAAAAGACAGAATAAGCTGGAGCCCTTCTCACGAAAAACAACAGATTAACTGTCTTCTGATTTTCTAAACAAAACCATCGGGTCTCTCTGACCCGAGACTTCAACTTTAACACAGCAGTGAACACAGTAATACTCCATATTAAAAGAATAACAGCATACAACATATATCATGAAAATGACAAAAGTTATTCTTTTGATCACATCAGCCTAAAATCAAAGATAGAAATAGTCTCTTTTGGTGACTATATTCTCAGATTACAACTAATGGAATGATTTTGTGGTAAATGTCTTGCTTTACTGAGAGGTCAGTAAAGGTCATCTCTGGAACAGTTCAAAAGTACACAGGTGTATCAGAGTGGACACGGTCATGCCCACTACAGCCTTATTGCTTATGCCACTTTACCTCTATACCAATATCAACTACCTCATACATATACTGTGCACATAAACTTCATATGCTGCTTAGTCACTCTATTACAAATGTCAATGCCAGAACCTTCATTGTATTTTAAAGATATACTTTTTATACTTTTATACTACTATCCAAAAACTCTGGACAGTATTACACTTTTATTATTTAATTTTATGCTTATGTTTATTAAATGTTTTAGTGTTAAACTGGTTACTGTTGCACCGAAGGGACTGAGAGAAATGCAATTTCAATCCTGTGTATGTCCTGTACATATTGCAGTATTGACAATAAAGTTGACTTTGACTTTGACTTTGATAATTAGTTTTTTCAACGTTCAATGATAACTTGTTTAATTTAAACCAAGTTTGTATTTTAGCAAACTCCATCTTCATTGATTCTTTTTTATTTATTTCCTTTTATAAATGGCCTCCCTTCTCACCTTACAGCCATCCTCTTCACACCATTATGTATTTTAATAGGATAGAAAGAAAGGAAAGATGGAAAGTAAGACTACAAAATATAATAAATGTACACAAAGAAAGCACAAGGCAAATACACCTGACCGCTGTCTGTAAACCTGCAAAGAACATGACAGAACACAGTAACAAAATACACATGTATAAATGTTATACATATGTATTTTGTTGCAGTGCAAAGCCATGAATATTCTGTCTTTTATACTGACACCGAGGCCCCCAAGCGTGCCGGCAGGCAAAGGCACACCCTACATCTTCATTAATTCAAACATCTGATTCAAGTCTGTACCCAAACAAAAAAAATTAGTAACATCAGCAAATAAAACACATTTGAAGATACCAGACGCCTCAATTAAATCATTTATATATAAAATAAACAACTTAGGTCCAAGTACTGAACCTTGTGATACTCCACATGAAATACTGCACAGATTAGATCTTACATCATCAATCTGTACAAACTGCTTCTGTCCTTCAAATAACTAGATATCCACTGTAGAGCTGGACCTCTAATGCCATATTGTTTCAATTTTTCAAGTAAAATAGTGTGGTCAATAGTGTCAAAAGCTTTTTTTAAATCCACAAATAAGCTTATACAATGTTGTTTTTTTTAATCTATCGCTGTAGTAACTTGTTCTATCAACTCCATAAGAGCCAAGGATGTTGAATTGTTTGATCTAAAACCATACTGACTATTACTTAAGATATTATGTTTATCAAGAAATTGGTCCAGTCTGGACACAAATAATTTTTCAAGAATTTTAAAAAACTGCAACAACAAAGATATAGGTCTATAATAGTTAAATAAAAATTTCTCACCATTTTTAAAAAGAGGAACCACCTTAGCTATTTTCATTCTGTCAGGGAAGATTCCTTTTTAAAATGATATATTACAGATACATGTAAATGGCTCGATAACATGACTCATTATCTCCTTCACAACCATCACATCCACGTCTTCACAATCTTTAGATCTTTTGTCAGCAGATTTTTCAACTACCTTCATTATTTCTTCTTTATTAGTTCTATTTAGAAACATACTGTTAACACAACCACTGATCAAATAACTCACATTTTTATCCATTTCAGGAATTGAAGTTGCAAGATTAGATCCAACATTTACAAAATAATTATTAAATCCATTAATGATTTCCTTATCATCATGAATGTCCACATTATTTTCCACAAAATGTTGGTGAAATTCCCATACTACCCTTATGTTTTTTAAAACATTGTTAATTACTCGCCATATTGCCCTCATATCACCACGACAATTATGTAATAATTGACTGTATTATTCCCTTTTTTGCACACATTTTTTTTAAACAAAACTTCAAGAATCTTCATAAACTTATCACACAATTTGTTCACATCATCAACATATACTTCTTCCCAATTTTGTTTGTCTAAGTCATCTTTAAATTTATCTAATGCTTTTTAGATGTATTTATTATTTTATTCTTTCTTTTCATTGTTTTTGGTATACTAGCATCCTTTTTATAAATAGTGAAAACTGGTAAATTATCACTGATATCCGTCATCAAAATACCACTTATCACATCACCGTCTGTTATATTTGTGAAGATATTATCTATTATTGTGGCACTTTGGGTTGTGATTCTTGTCGGATTTGATATTAACGGATACAAATTTAAACTTTACATTGAATTTATGAATGTACTTATGTTATTAGAATCAGTATTATTTCCTAAATCAATATTGAAGTCTCCACACAAAAAAACTTCTCCATTTCTACTCATTACTAATAACTCCAATATTTTATCAGTAAATATCTCTGTCTTTGAACATGGCGATCGATAAACACAACTTATTATAATGTTCTTTTTTTTTCATTTTTATTATTCCTATTGAGATCATTTCAATCATATTATCGACAACTATTGACATTTCTGTAATTCATTTACATTTTATTTCTTTATTTATTAATAATAGCCACTCTTCCACCTTTTTCATTTGTTCTGTTCATATAATGTAATTTATATCCTTCAATATATGTATTATTTATATTTTCATCATCATTAAAGGACAACACCCACCATGACAGTAACAATTCACCATCTAGGACAATTACTGTAATTTAATATGATGTCTATTTTCATTTTTGCATTTGGGCCAGGCGAGGGTTAAAAAAAAAAAAAAAACACTCCCGAATGAATCCGGAAACCTGGCCGAAGAGTGCCGAAGTGTCATGTGACTTTTGTTACATCTCCACCCAGAAGGCAGAAGGCAGGAGTGAGTTTCCATGGAGGTTTATGAGAGAGAGTGGGAGTTAAAACTGCATATTTCCTGGTGCATTTGTGTGTACATATGGACCAGCGCTCTGATTTTATTTATTATTTATTTTATAACACCGCTGCGGACCGTTGCTGCTCTGCCCAGAGGAGCGAGCCGCGCGCGTCTCTGGCTCCTCGTTCCGCTGGTCACCTTTGAAGTTCTGAATTCGTGCAGACTTGGCTCTGCTCCGTCCCAGCCTTATTGCAAGGAGCACGGGGGAGCACGCGTGCAGAGCTCCGTTGCGCGGCTGCCTTTTCTGTACTCCCGACCTGTCTGGTCACGGGGGGAGAGAATAAAAAGCAGATGCGGAAATGAATGAATTTGTCGCGATCAAGCGAATTAAACTAGTATGTCTACGTGGATGCTCGCTCAGAATATGATAGACATGAGTGAGCGACAGCAGGATTAATCAACAGGCAGCTTTAGGGAATATTTAAAAATGCTTCGCTTTTTCTTTTCCTCGCTCAGAGCAGCTGTCATGGAAGTTGATGAATGCTTATTATAACTCCGCCTGTAACTCCACTTTAGTGACGTGAATGCCCATGTGAATCCCCATATATGGAGAGGATCAGATTTTTGCTGGAGCTTCTGCTAAAATCTGCTATAAATCATGAAATAACACATTTAGCATTATTTCTCTACAATATAAATAAACGCTCCTGTATTATTTTTAAATAAACTAATAAATATTAATGGCGATGTAATTTGAAAACATGGTAGGTGTTGGATTTTAAGCCATGTCTCAGATAATGCTATTATTTTAAAAGTTTTATTTAATCTTTTGAATAAAACTTTTAAAATAATAGCATTATCTGAGACATGGCTTAATGATGATGAAAATATAAATGATACATATATTGATATTACATATTTAATATTTTGCCCCTCCCTGGGCTGCCACCTTACCGTGGTGGAGGGTTTTGAGTGTCCCAATGATCCTAGGAGCTATGCTGTCAAGGGCTTCATGCCCCTAGTAGGGTCACCCAAGGCAGACAGGTCTAGGTGAGGGACCAGACAAAGTGCAGCCCAAATACCCCAATGATGAGTAACACTAATGGAATCAATGTTCCCTCGCCCGGGCGTGGGTCACCGGGGTCCCACTCTGGAGCCAGGCCCGGAGGTGGGGCACGTTGGCAAGCGCCTGGTGGCCAGGCTTTTACCCATGGAGCTCGGCCGGGCACAGCCCGAAGAGGAGACGGGTCCCCCTTCCCATGGGCTCACCACCTATGGGAGGGGCCAAAGGGGTCGGGTGCAATGTGGGATGGGTGATGGCCGAGGGCGGAGACCCTGGCGGTCTGATCCTCGGCTACTGAAGCTGGCCATTGGGACCGGGGCGGCCCGCCAATAGGGGGCGCCCGGGCGCCGCCCACCCATTGCAACTTCCATCCACTGGAACTTCTAGACTTAAAAAAAAGGGAAAAAAAAGAAATTATAAAATAAAAATAATTATAAATATATGTATATGTTTTTAGTTGTGCAGGATAAATATTTTATAGGTAATGATGAGTTATATTCTTTGTTTCAAAAACGTTTTCTGATTTGTGACGTACTTCCAGTCCTTAGGCGCACAGCTCTTATCCGTTGACTCTCATTATAAGTCGCGCATGCGCATTCATTGCACATCATCGCAAAATAATGGAAAGTCGCTAGGCGCATATTTCACCGCCCTGGACACGTACAAAGTGAGGCTGTACCGACGAGCTGCCGATACGTGTTTCCGGTGACGTTTTTTTGTTTTTTTTCCTCCTTCCCTCGGGGAACAGACCTGCTCAGGTAAGGTTTAAATAATTGAAAAGCCCTTTATCTAATGCCTATTTGCCATTTCTGACTGATATGCCTCACAACTTTTAATTAGAAGTATGTTTCTTTGTGAAAATAAAAGCCAACCGTTATCAGACTATGTGAATATTATTGGTCTGGATGCTATGTGGACAATTTTAATGGCAGTCATTAATGCATGCCTTATTGAAATATTATTTACACGTAGCTGTCAGCTCATTAAAAAAAGAGTTGCAACAACGCCGCATCCATTTTGATCAGGCAGAGAGACCTGCATGTAAGTTTGTTTACACTCGTGGGTCCTGTGAGGACCTGAGCTCAGCTGACAACAACACCTCAAGCTACGTTGAAAATTGTAACAGCAGTAATTATTAATATGCCTTCTTGCCATACTGCACACACAGATAAGCGATCAATGAGTTAATAAAACACACGGATATGAACGTACTAGAGCGTAACGTGTTTAACAGCTGGTGCTTTCTGTTACATGCTATGCTAGCTTGTTAGCTGTGTTTATGAACGGTATAAAAGTTGCTGCTACAAACCTGAACGTCTGACGACTCTTGTCAGCTCATGAACTTGTTCACTCCTCAGAGAGTCTGTTGTTAACTGTTCTCTTTTTGTTTAAGCAGCAGTTTGTAATGGTGTCATTGTCATAATGAAATAACTATTAATTGAAATTTGAATCCCAGTCAGATGTAATCTGTTGAAAGTCCCATCAAATGATGCATTTCCTCAGGAAACTAAGGAGTTTAAATGTTGACTGTACCTTCATGAATATGTTCTACAATTGTTTTATAGAATCTGTTCTTGTTAGAGTATTTTTATGTTGATCATCTAAAAACTATTAACATGAAACATCTAGTCACTCCCTGAGAAATAGTTGTCTTACACAACAATGCTGTTTACTGAAATAACAGAAGCACCAAAGAATGTTTCCTTTGTTTCAGAACTTGTTGGTCCTGAGTTTGGCCAAAACTGACCAAGAGCCATTGTGTGAAAATTGTCTAACCTGTTTTTCCACCAACTACTAAAATATATAAAAGCTGCCTGTGAACTATTCAATGCGGGCTTGTCTCAGACTTAGGAGACAAGTTCCACTTTGCAAAGTTAAATATACCACTGTTAACTCTTGTCATGTGTGTGATTCCTTTTTAGTAGAAAAGTTGCTGCAAGGGTTTGGTTTGATAAAACCCAGCATTTCTTGGTGCCGAAGACCCGGGATCCTCACACCTGTTCACGATGGCTTTTGATGAAGGTAGCTGAAAGTCCATGCGCATGGCTAGTCTCACAGCCCTGGAAGATCGATTGTTTCTATCAGGCCAACAAGGCCTGAAATCAATGCCACCGTTGCAGCCTAACGGATGACCGAACATCACACACTTATGAGTATAATCAGGACAGTGTTAGTTTTACTATTTTTATGCTTATGTCTATTATTATATGTTTCAGTGTTTCAATGTTTAGATGTTTACTGTTGCACCGAGGGACTGAGAGAAACGCAATTTCGGTCCTGTGTATGTCCTGCACTGTACATATTGCAGATCTGACAATAAAGTTGACTTTGACTTTGACTTTGACTTTGAATTCCTTTTATATAGAAAAAAATAGGACAGAACTACGGGTAGTTAAAAGCTGAGCCAAGAACTTCAAGTTTAAGTGAGATTTCTATTTTCTAAAATTAAGCTTTGAGGTACACAAGTTTTAATTGTAGATTTCAAGACCTTTAAATATAAAAGTGAGGAAAATTTAAGTCAAAACCTGAAAGACAGTGAAACCTTTTTTTTCCAATAGCTTTATTGGGCATAAAAGTGAGGCTCAAGAAAGGAATAGTGAATTTAAAACGCGTTACTTTGGGACTTTGGGATTTTTTTTATTTATCTGTATTGGGAGATATTGAATGTAATATCATTACAATTCTGAAACAAGTTCAGTTCAGCTAAATATAGGAAATTTTAGATGCGTAGCTTGCTTTAAAACATTAAAACTGATTTTACCAAGAACTTTTATGTGTGAGAGAAATCTAGTAAAAACCTGAAAATTAGGTACCAATGCGATTCAGCTAAAAAAGGACATTTTAGATGCGCAACTTGTTTTAAAATTGTTTTGTATATGTGAGTATGTGTGACACTGAATGCACGCATAATTGTTTTGTATATGTGAGTATGTGTGATGCCGAATGTAGCATGAATGAGAAAAAATAATAATAATAAAAAAATAACAACGCAAGAAGACATAACTGACAAAATTATGAATAGCAGTAAAAAGTAAGACCTCAGAGAAGACGCCGACCAAAAGATGTCAGATTTATGACCCAAAAGCATCCATGCTCGAATAAACAAATAAAAATAAATAAGATTGGATAAAATTAAAAAAATCCATAAAATAGAGCTAACTCTTTTAAAATATACCTGACTGACAAAAACAGTTGTTTGTTAAATCAGAAGACAAATGAAACCAGACCGGTCATTCACATGCAGCCACAACCGCACCCTGAAAGCCTTTATCTTGTTAAACAATTAACTGACCAGACGACCCTACAGACACACCCAGCTAGCCAACAAATGGTATCCAGATAGCCCTTTGTACAACCTCAGTTTGGAGAAATAGAGTTTAACTAAATGCTTGTTGCCATTGTCTGAGTTAAAAACTGGTAATTTGAGTTTTTGAGTTCTCAGTTGAGAAACAAATCACAACAAACTGGATTTGTGCCTCTAGGTAGGATTGATTTGTGGAGGTGACATGAGATTGACAGATATTGACATTTCAGAGGGGCTTGGCTGAGGAGTGTGTTGACTGAAAGGAATTTTGGGAATTACCGGTAGTTGTGTGGAAAAGTGGGTTTTAGCAAGTGAGTTTCAGCAAGTGAGTTTCAGTAAGTGGATAGACCACCAGGGGAGACACACGCACACACACATACATACAACACACACATACACACACACACACGAATAGGTGGAACAGTGGCCGCGTTTCCATCAAGGTTTTTTGATGCGCATTTTGAAGTATCGCATCAGAAAAGCTGAATGGAAATGGCACGCTTCGAATTAACTTCCTCTAACTCGCAAAAAGGTTGATACGCTCGCTTGAAGTGGTTTTTGGGTTTTTCGAATCAGAGCCGATGCGCAAAACAAGAGATGGAAACAGATTTGTCGACTGGGTTCCGCCGTAGCGAACATTTACGTCACGTGACTTTGTCTCCGGATAACATGTAACATCGCTAAAACTAGTTGGCATGACAGAATAAATACAACTTGCCCGATAGCAACACGTACCTGAAATATTCTCTACACTTTGCCGAGATATGCGGTTCGGTTTCTGTTTTCAACCACTAATTCCTGTTTACTGTAGACATGCGTAACGCTGACGTCTGACGTAATGACGCTGACATCTGAAGTAATGCCATTTTGCGTGGCTTGGTGGATGCGTTTCGGGCCAGTTGAGGGAGACACTTCTGATTCGCATTGATTTTTGTTTGCATTTTTGCGAACTTTCAAGGGTTCGCTCGGGGTTTGAATTTAAAATAGATGCAAACACGGTTAGTGACTTGATCAGATTTCAGAATTAGTTGGCTCCACCTGTCTTTAAGAAGGAAAACCAGACTTCTGGCTGAATGGCGGTGGGATAAGTTGTGTTTAGGTGCGCTCCTGTGGAACTGGCCTGTTTTCCAACTAATGCCTGGCACTTTCTTCCGATTTTGACCGCAAACAATAGACAACTTACACATTTTACGCATATCTCTTGTTCGACCACTAAAATGCCACCAAAGCCTGCTAAAGGAGTAAGTTCAATCCAAGCTCACCTGCGGCCTGTTCCTCGTGGCGGAACCTCGAGCTGTCCTGGGCCACCTTCTCCGTCTGAAGTAGCAGCTGCCGCTGCAGTTTGTGATGTCGACAGCCTCAAACAGGAGCTGCTGGTGGCTCTCCGAGAGGACTTTACTGCTATAATTAAAGCAGGATTCTATGCCGCTCTGGGTGAAAGTCTCTCGTCAATCAATGCCGAGCTGTTGGCCCTCAAAAAGGAGCTAACATTGGGGCTAGCTACAGTGCAGGAGAACTTCACGGGGCTAAACCTAACGGTAGCAGAGGTGGAGAAGTCTGTCTCCACCTGCACTGATGACATCGTTAGCCTCCAGAAAAAAAGTCGAGAGCCTCACGAAGACGGTGGCACAGCTGGAGGATAAATGTGATGATTTGGAGTCCCGGTCCCGACGTCAGAACATCCGTTTTATCTGTGTCCCGGAGGATGACCCTTCATCGGCTACAACGGTTGCGGTCTCTCGGATGCTAAAGGAGGCCTTCGACTTCGAGGAAGAGCCGTTGTTGGATCACGCTCACCGCATTCCAGTCCCCAAACCGAAAGCAGGCGAGCGGCCCGTCCAATTGTAGCTAAGCTGCACTACCACACGGACTGCGTGAAAATCCTGGCGAAGGCGAGGGAGCTGTAGCGGGTCAAAGTGAACGGTACAAATATCTTTGTGTTCCCGACTCTACCGCCAAAACGGCCCAAGCGCGAGCCGCCTTCACTGAGTGTCGCAGCAAGCTTCGTAACGTCCAGGGGGTTCGGTTCGGCTTGCTCCACCCGGCCCGGCTGAAGATCACGTATGATGGAACTACACGGGTGTTCACATCCCCCGAGGAGGCGAGTGTGTACATCGAGTTGATTACAAAATGAGAAATATAATTAGTGTACTTTGTTTTACACTCAGGGAATGTCAGTATTATTAGTTATTATTATTATTATTATTCATGTTTAAAAATATAATCAGTGTGCTCTGTTTACACTCACGGATTTAATGGGTAGAAATAATAATCAGTGTACTTTTTCTTTCATACTCAGGGAACGTTAGTATTATTAGTTATTATTATTATTATTATTCAGGTTTAAAAATATAATCAGAGTGCTCTGTTCACATTCACGGATTTAATGGGTAGAAATGTAATTACTGTAGGGTGCTTTTTCTTTCAAACTCAGGGAATGTTATATTATTCGATATTATTATTTTTATTATCATTCGTGTTTAAAAACATAATTAGAGTGCCTTGTTTACATTCACGGATTTAATGTTTAGAAATACAATTAGCCAGCTTTCTTTTTTTTTTTTTCTTAGTCAGGGAACGTTAGTATTATTAGTTATTATTATTATTCATGTTTAGAAATATAATTAGTGTGTTTTGTTTACATCCACAGATTTAATGTTTAGAATTATAGTTTGCGTTCACGGGTTTAATGTTTAGAATTATAATTAGTGTGTTTTATGTACATTTAGGGATTTAATGTTTTGAGTTATATTGTGTGCTTTGGTTCGCATTTGGGGAATGTTATTATTATTAGTTATTATTATTATCAATCACTGTTTTTTTAAAGAGTTCTTGCTCTTCCAGATTAGTGCCTATTACATATTTTAAATCTTCTTTTCATTTAGCTAGTTCTGTGGGAGTCACTTGGTACAGGTTGTGATGTGGTGCCATTTGACCGTAAAGACAAGTTTTCTAGTGACTCCTGTTGGAGTCTGCAAAGTCCCTTCATTTGGGGAAGGGCCAAGTGCAAGTGTGGGGGGGGTGTCTTTTCTTTTTTTCTTTTCTTTTTTTTCCTGCGGTGGAGGCGGGGATTGGGAAAGATGACAATACTGTATTTTACAACTCTTATTATGAACAACAGGTCACATGTCTGTTGATTTGAAAGCTTCCTCAACATCATCTGCTGTCAGATTCCTAAGCTGGAATGTTAAAGGTCTTAACAATCCGGTGAAACGATCTAAAATATATTCTCATATGAAACGCCTGAACCAGACGTAATATTCCTACAGGAAACACATTTGCAAAATTCAAATCAGGTCAGGCTTAAATATCCATGGATTGGGGAGATTTACCATTCGAGCTTCAACTCAAAAGCCAGAGGAGTTGCCATACTATTTAATAAGAATATTCATTTTACAGCATCAAAAATAATGAAGGATACAAATGGCAGATTTCTTATAATTGCGGGCTCTCTGTTCCATACCCCCGTTTTATTAGTGAACATTTATGCACCAAACTTTGATAACCCAGACTTTATAAACAATTTAGTTAGCACACTTCCATATCTTGACACTCATCTGTTAATTTTAGCTGGGGACCTGAATTGTGTTATGAACACATCATTAGATCGCTCTTCGTCTCGGCCCTGTACACAGTCTAATATGTCTAAATCTATTTTGGATTTTGTGTCCCAAAATGGTTATGTAGATCCATGGAGGGCACAGAATCCACTAACAAGGACCTATTCTTTTTACTCACAGGTGCACCAATCCTATTCCCGTATAGATTATTTTTTTGTTGACAGCTCTTTAATGCAGAGAGTCACGTCTTCTGAATACTATCCGATTGTTATTTCAGACCATTCTCCTCTAAGCATTGATATAAACTTTATAAATAAACCCCGTTCTAGTCCTCGTTGGAGATTTAATAGTCTCCTGTTATCAGATGAGCCATTTAATAAATTCATCTTATCAGCAATTGACGATTTCCTAATGTTCAATAAGAGCGATACAATTTCTCCCTCACTATTATGGGAAACATTAAAAGCCTATATTCGTGGTCAGATTATTTCTTTTTCAGCTAATGTCAATAAAAATCTACGCACTAAGATATCAGAAATATCAACAAAAATTCAGAATATTGACAGGCAAAATGCCGTTAATCCGTCACACGATTTGCTGAAACAGCGACAGGATCTTCAAATGGAACTTGATCTTTTAACAACATCTGATGCGGAACGTCTCTTGATCCGATCTCGAGCCACTTATTATGAGCATGGGGAAAAACCAAGTAGACTTTTGGCACATCAACTGAAACGAAAGGCTAGCTCTCGCACAATATCGCAAATCAAGGATCGATCAGGCAACCTTGTCTCAGACCCTGTCTCCATTAGTGACACCTTTAAAAAATTCTACTGCGATCTGTATAAATCTGAACTACAAGCAGACTCAAATGAGCTACTCGCCTTTCTTCAGAATATTGACATTCCTAGGATAGACAAATTGATTTCTGATCAACTTGAGGCTCCCATTAAATTAGAAGAAATATTAGCGTCAATTAATAATATGCAAAGTGGTAAAACACCTGGCTCGGATGGTTTCTCTGCCGAATTTTTCAAAAAATTTAAAGATAAGATAGCCCCTCTTCTTCTCGAGGTTTATAATGAGTCATTCGGGCGTGGCCTGCTACCTCCCACCTTGACTCAGGCTTCAATCTCTCTCCTGTTAAAGAAGGATAAGGATCCTACTGCTTGCGAGTCTTATAGACCCCTTTCACTCTTGAATGTGGATTTTAAGATTTTGTCTAAAGTACTCGCAACTCGGCTTGAGACAGTTCTCCCTCTGATTATCTCACAAGAACAGAATGGATTCATCAAAGGTCGCCAGTTGTTTTTTAATACCCGTACATTATTGAACACAATTTTTTCAACTCATTCCCCCAAGTCTCCTGAAGTGATCATTTCTCTTGACGCCGAGAAAGCTTTTGATCGAGTGGAATGGGAGTATCTCTTTGCCGCTCTTAATAGGTTTGGTTTTGGAGAGAGGTTTGTGTCCTGGATCAAACTACTTTATACATCTCCTCAAGCATGTATTCTTACTAATTCCGTCCAATCTGATTATTTTTCGGTGGGGCGTGGTACTAGACAAGGTTGCCCTCTTTCCCCCCTCTTGTTTGCGTTAGCCATTGAGCCTCTTTCTGTTGCCCTAAGATCCCTTTCTTCTTTTCACGGAATCATCCACTCTGGCGTTGAGCTTAAACTGTCCTTATATGCAGATGACCTTCTCCAGTATGTTTCTTACCCTTTATGTAGTCTTCCCCCAATTTTAAATACTCTGGAAAAATTTGGATCGTATTCCGGCTATAAAATTAATTCACTTAAAACCGAATGCTACCCAGTGAATTCATTAGCTTTAAAGCTTAAACCTTCTGATGTCCCTTTTAAGCTCAGTCCCTCGGGGTTTAGGTATTTGGGAATTAATATTGCACATACTCTGCCCTCAATATTTTCTCAGAATTATACCCCACTAGTCTCCCAAATTGCATCAGACCTTCAGAGGTGGAACTCTCTCCCTCTTTCACTAATTGGCAGGATTAACATTATCAAAATGAATGTGCTACCTATACTTCTGTTTTTATATCAAAATATCCCTCTGTTTTTGCCCAAGCAGTTCTTTAGGTCCCTGGATCAGATGGTCTCTTCCTTTTTGTGGAATGGAAAGGCCCCCAGAATAAGACTTTCTTTATTACAACAGTTCACCACAAATGGTGGTCTTTCTCTACCTAATTTTACAATGTATTACTGGTCCTCACATATCCATAAACTGAATTATTGGTTAAATTCACCTGATCTGATTTGGTGTAAACTTGAAGTTCAATCGATTTCTGCATCTTTTTCACCTGCCTCAATTATTTATTCATCATTACC
>JBBPBX010047442.1:0-26159 GCA_038048925.1 Garcialebias charrua | reverse complement strand
CCCCAAACTTCAATACAACAGATTAAATATGGAACAATCATTACATTATACAATATATTCAAAACTTTGTCATTCAAAAACTATTTTACTTTATACAATAATGTAATTGATTTTGTTATTTTTATTCTTAAGTAATTTCCATGAGATTTCCATGTCAGCTTCTCATCAATAACGACACCCAAAAGTTTTATTTAATTAACTATGAATTTCAATGCTGTAAATTTTAAAGTTCTTGTTTAAAGTAGGGATGGGGCAGATCCGATCCAGTATCTGTATCGGTATCAGATACCAGCATAATTTAAGTATCGGATATCGGATCCAACCTGCCGATATTTCCGATCCAGCTTCAAAGAGCACTTGTGTTCCATCATATTCTGTGACTGCCGTCTTAACATTATGTGAGTTAAAACCAATGAAGACACTCACAACAGGAAACTCACAAACTTTAACAGTATAGTCTTTATAGTATAGAAAACATTCCAAAATACACATAACTTTATAGTCTCAGTACAAATATTTCATTATACAGATTCACATACCTGAACAGTATCGGATCGGAAAAGTATCGGTATCGGCCGATACCCAGTTCTTAAGTATCGGATCGGAAGTGAGAAATGTGGATCGGTGCATCCCTAGTTTAAAGTAAGGATGTGCCGATCGATCGGTAACCGATCAATCGGCACCGATAATCATTAAAGCGGATGTGATCGGCTTTTGCCTTCAATTACCGATCACAGAGCCTGTGATGCGAAGTTTGCTAACTGCAAAACGTGCGACGAAAAAGTACCTCGTGGAAGAATTTCAACGAAGTCCTTCAACACAACAAACCTAATTCGTCATTAAAATGTTTTAATACGTTTTAATAACTTACCAAAAGCCGTCTGCCAGCGCCGCCATAAGCAACACCTGTTAGCATGTAGCCCCACCGAGTAGCCCCACCGAGTCCGCTCCGCTGCGCAGTTACGGGCAGTCCAGTTTAGCTGCGGCTTCAAAAAGGCTGTCGGCTTTGTTATTCCAAGTTAGCTGGGTGTCCCCCGATATCTTCTGCTTCCAGTCCGACATCGAGGCGAGCTCCAGGAACCTCTGATCGCACAAAGCCGGCTGTCTGCGGCAGCTCTGGTTTAGCATGTTAGCCTTAGCTCATACCATGAGCTGCTGTAGGAGCGCTCGGCGGAGCGATCGCGGCTGCTGCTCCAGTCCTGAGACATTCACAGAGTTCAGGGAGTGTTTCCAGTTAATTTATCCGTATGAGGCATCCTCTTATGGGAGAAACAGTCCTCCAAAAGCCGAGTGCCGAGTGTGGAACTAATGAATGTAAAATGGCGGAGGCGGTATTTCCTGGTTCTTCTTCTTCTTCTATAGAGTTGAATGGCGGTTGGCGAACTCATATTAAGCGCATTACCGCCACCTGGTTCCCGCAGGAAGTTGTTCAAAAAAGCACGAAATTATTTAAAAATAATAATAATGATACTTTACGTATTTATAAAGCCATTTGTAAAAACAGCCAACAGTGCAGCTTTAAGTAGCAAATGGGGTATTTTAGTTTTTTATATGAAGTAATAGATGTGTTTTTTTTTTTAAACAATAAAAAACCTTTTTTTTTTAATTGAAAGTTAGTAAGGTAAACATTTTTCTTTGATAATGCAGTTGATAATTACTTTTATTTACTTTGTTCTCTGAAATAAATTAGTAAAAATATGTTTTTGTCTGAATTATGGTGATTTTATGGTTCTGAAAATAACATGAGTGCTGCTTCTGGCTACAAGATCTGAAAAGTTTTCAGATCTTGTAGCCAGAAGCAGCACTCATAAATTACAGGTAAGCCATTTGATCGGTGATCGGTTTATGTGATCGGCTCACATATAGGCAATCGGTAATTGTGATCGGTATCGGTGATCGTCACACATAGGTGATCGGTATCGGTATCGGTTTTAAAAAACCTGATCGGCACATCCCTAGTTTAAAGTTAAAACTATTAATATTGACACAGTTGAGAATTTTATGCCAAGAAAGTTCATGCTCAATAATCCAGGTACCAAATCCAATAATTCTCAGTTGGGTCATCTGGAAACTGGATGGAGGATGGAGGGTGAAACAGTTTCTATAAAAAAACTGTCCATGACCCGACAGAATTATTGGGTTGAGAATTTTATGTTTATTTGATGGTGATTTCCATCTTTTTGGAGGCTAAATACAAATACAAGGTGAACATCAATTTATTTGTATAGTTTATAGGGTTTTTTAGGCTTTTATATCGATATCGACCGAAATTAAGAACTATATCGTGATAAAAATTTTGGCCATATCGTCCAGCCCTAGTGTCAGCTATTCAAGACTATAAAATGTACAGCTTATATCAATGCTGTATAATTCTGTTTTCACTGTTCCGTTTTGTTTTTGGTGAACAAGCATGCTTCTATTTCACTTCGCACACCCACTTTAAAACCCTGCTACTACTGTTAAAAAAATAATGCACATGCATCAAAGAGCCACAATCATCCACAAGGAAGGTAGCCAACTAAAATAGATTGTGACCCATGCTGGCAAAGAGTCGGAATAAGCACAAGATGTAAAGATAATGGATGGCTCGATGGATGCAACAGAAAATAGTGATTTCTGGCGTAAATGGGTTTTGCATAAAAATGTGTCCAATATAAATTGATTTCTGGCGTAAATGGGTTTTGCATAAAAATGTGTCCAATATAAATGGACTGTACTTGTACAGTACAGCGTCTTTGTATTTCATCAGGATACTCAAAGCTCCTTACAACACAAGCTGTGCCCTCATTTACCCATTCATACTGCACCCTACTAGATCTATACAAAGAATAATCAAGAGTTTTACATCACATTCATACACTGATGGGACACCCATCGAAGGCAATGAGAGGTTCAGTGTCTTGCCCAGGGAACTTCGGCATGCGACTGCTGGTGGAATCGATCCTCCAACTCTTGCAGTGGAGGATGACTGCTCTAACCACTCAGCCGCAAGCCGCCCATAAAACAGTCTGGCAACCCCAATAACTAAAATAGCATATAATCATCCTAATCTACCTTTAAATCAAAGTTTTCCAACGGTCATGTCTTGAGGAATAATCATTTTAACGTTCTTTAAAAGTGGCAATTTTTTCCTCTACCATTTGCCATCTTTTTACAAAATGTTACCAATGACATCACTCCAGACTAATAACAATTGAGCTTTCAAACCAGCACTCCTGTAAAAAAAAAAAAGCTAGCTTGCTGTCTGGTGATAAATCATCTTATTTCTACCAACACTAATTTGAAGTGTTGGAGATGAAGATTCTTTTTGTTTTCTCCATTCAACCTTTATTTATACAGGTTAATCCCATTGAGCCTCGGGGACTCATTTACAAGAGAGACCTGAGCATTTGAAAACAACATTGAAAATGTCCTCAATTGGCGTGTTTCCATCAAGGTTTCTAGGTGCGCATTATGAAGCATCGCATCAGAAAAGCTAAATGGAAACGGCATAATTCGAGTTAACTTCCTCTAAGTCGCTCTAAAGTTTATACGCTCGCTTGAGGTAGTTTTTGGGGAGTCGATTCAGAGCTGAGTCGGCTAAACGACAGATGGAAACAGATTAGCCGACTCAGTTCTGCCGCAGCGAACATTCACGTCACGTGACTGATCAGCTGTTTCCGCTCCGGACAACATGTAACATCGCTAAAACTAGTTGGCATGACAGAATAAATACAACTTGCCCGATAGCAACACATACCTGAAATATTCTCTCCATTTTGCCGAGATGTCTGTTTTCAAACGCTACTTCCTGTTTACTGTGGAAGTGCGTAACGCTGACGTCTGACGTATGGCGCTGACGTGTGACGTAATGACGCTGACGTCTGACGTAGAGACGCTTTGCGTGGCATTGCAGATGCGCTTCAAGCCAGTTTAATGGAAACACTTCTGATCCTCATAATTTTAATTTACATTTTAGCGAAATTTTCTAAAATTCGCTCAAAAATCGAATTTAAATTGGATGGAAACATAGCTATTGTGACTCGTTTTACCAGCACAGGTCTCGCTCCTGTTGAAATGTTTAGGAGCAAGCAACAATTAATCTATCAAGTTTCTAAACTGTAGATATGTCCCACCCGGATTTGTTGTATCCCCTTAAACACAGGATTGTCTACTCTTCTGCTCATATAAAGAAGCAAACCACACAGCATTAAACTTCAGGTTTGAATTAATTTTCTTCTTAAGTACCATTTCACATGCCAATAACTCCCAAGTCACAGCTCTGCTGCCGTCTTAAGCTTGTCTTTGGGGATTCTGAAAATGAAGTTGCTTTTATAAAAACAGTATCTCTATTTTACGCACTTGTGACAGTGAAAACTGTTTTACAAAATCGAGGACCAGAGGACCAGACTTAGCTTTTTTAGATTTTTCTACCTGGATTATTGAGCATGCATCAGAGTGTTTTACAAAATGTTTAGTACCATGCATAAAATTATTAGAAAAATTATTATTTGGCTTTGACGTCTTCCTTATATTCCTATGTCCAGTTTACAATTTAAACAGTTACCGTGTAAATAACTTTACCCACAAGCAGAGGCAGCGTTTTTTATTGTTACTCTAAAACTACACCAGTGACCAAAAAAAAAACTTTTTTTAGTTTCAAAAGCTATTAAGGATGCTGCAGTTGGTAGACACATTCAAACACTTATTGTAAATTTGTAAAGTAAATGTTGCAGTGTCACAAAAAAATAAAAAGTACTGTACTGTATATATTTTTTTTACAACATAAGCTGCTGAAAGTCACAGGCTAATAATGCTCCATTCCTTCCTCTGTCTTTTACTACCGGTAGTCTGATTGTATTACATGCCTTCTTGCAGTTCCAGTCAAAACCAGACAATGAGTAATTTTGATGGCAATAAGAGGACTTCCACAAACTTCTTTAATCAGAAAAAACTATCTTATAAAGGATCTTTCTGTAACAAGCAAGTCAAATAATAAAGCTGTGCCTGTTTAAACATGGTTTTCCTTCAAGGTCAAGACCACTATGATACAGTGCTGGTTTTCATCAACATGCCAATTTAATTTATTTGTTTATCGTATTGTTGTGATGCACACTCTTCTGAACATTGATTGTCCACATTCGGCAGATTAAAGGTTCTGCACATTTTATGCATGCATTAGCGTTAACATCCACTTTATAATATAGTGGATGTTAACTTAAGCTTATCACTCTTAATATGTTCAGTAATCGCTATTAGTTGCAGTCACAGCATCAAAGAGCTAACTTTGACTCTTTACAGTGGCTCCGTCGCAGCTGGACTGAAGTTTCATCTCAGGTTGGCCTGACTCGCTGGCGCATGCGCAAATAGGTCACACATTCACGTTTCCACTTCTTTTTTTTTTTTTTTGATTTATGGCGCATCGCAACACATTCATGTTAAATTTTGTTTCCTTTTAAATATAACAAACAACAACAAGCAAATATAAATACGCAAACAAGTTCTAAAAGGCTACAAATATTTTAAACATGTTACATGAACAAAACTAAGTCTCAAGGCTGGATGGATGAAAACCTAGCCGCTAGCTTAGCTAACGAAGAAAACACGTGATGCCAGTAATAATTTATAATAACATTCACACCCGGCTTCTAAAACCTCAGCCTTGTTTTTAAAGTTATCAAGTAACACCATACTAATTTTTAGTTTGAAAACGCACCTGTTACATGGAAATATATCCAACTCCTTCTCTTCCACAGGTGACAAACTCAACTGGTTTAATCCGGATTGACCAACAAACTGCCTGTGCTCTCCTGTGTTCCTATTGGATGATTGAACAACTTTGCCGCCAGTTATTGGTCAGCTGTACCTGTCAATCAAGCTGACGTCATTCGGGCTGTGTCACGATGTCGCCCTCTGGCGGTTAACACCCGGCATTTCTTTCTTTTTTTCTATCGTACCAAGGCAATGTTATCAAAGAGAGAAAACAGATAAAAAACAAAAGATAAATAAAAAAGTTTTTCTATAAATTAACTCACAGATAATTAAGCTTGAAATATAAAACCCTAAAATGGTTTTCTGAACCAGAATTTGTAATGACAGAAAGCTTCTAATAATACCTTCCTGCAGCCAGTTAACCAGCTGGAGAGAAAACAATGATTATAAAGTTGAGCATATAGTAAATTATAAAACCCCTCAGCCGGTGAGTTTTCAGGTCACTGATCAGACATTTTGGCAATTAATCTTGCTCTTATTTGAACTAATCACAGAAGTGCTCCCAGGAGGTTTGAGGTGATGACTCGGTGCTTGCACCTGCTCTTGGGAAGAATAAATTAGTCACTGTGCCAGAAAGTAAACTCACCTCTGACTTCTATATATAGACCATTACATTAGGATGCTACAGTTAAATAACAGGAAGTCCAAGTACCAAAAGTTGCAGTTTGTGTTGAAGCAACCAGAGCAAGCAAATCTCCCTTGAGGCCAAAGCAGCAAAAGAATCGACCAAACCTGACAGCAGCCATGTTTAATGGCTGTCGGTTGATTTGCAGCTCATGTCTACACTGGATCATCTGAAGCTTAAAAAGAAACTCAGATTTCTTTTCTAAGGACAGCTTGAATGGTGAACAAATCAACAAGGTGATCAGATCATGGCTCTCTGCAGCTGATTCAGGCACAGTTTCATCACCATGAATGAAATGTACATGAGTCAGACCAGCTTGAATTAAAACATATTTTTCATATTTACATAGTTTGTGAGATTAAAAGCCAAGCAATCCATATCACCCACCTTAAAACTAAACTCATCTTATTAAAAAACGAGAGTTGTAACCATTTTGATCAAACCTTGTAAACAATGTTAGGACAGATGTGATACTGTGACCTCTCTCCAGATGTGTTGTAAATAACTCTCAGCTACTACCACATTAAATTTCAGCTCAATATCTGTAAAACTGACTCGGTTACAGGTAGTCCCCGACTTACGAGCGCATCGACGAGGTTCCGGACTTACGAGCTGACCAACGAACAGTAAAGTTGTACAGAACATACAGAAAATACAGCACTGGTATGTGTTTTTAGATGAAAGTGTGTTTGCTAACAGTTTGTAAACAAGTTTCTGAGCATGTTTATGAACTAGTATGTACGTTTGTGTTGAAAATGAGTGTTCGTAGTAGCGCTAGCATAAATGTTCCGACGTACGACCGAAAATCCGGACTTACGAGCGACACGTGTTTCGTGTTCCGACATACGAGATTTCGTGTTACGAGCACCTCGAAGTAACGGAAGTCGCTCGTAAGTCGGGGACTACCTGTATTTAAATAAGCTCAGCAAGCTGTGGCAGCCATCTTGAACTGGGTGGACACCAAAATGTTAAAGAGTTTCAGATGTGCAATGAGTTGGACTAAAGTCTGTCATGTGGTTCATGGGTTATTTCGCTAACAGACAGACAACGTTGATGCCAAACACCAAACTTTTAAGCAAAAATATTGCAGGATGCACAGAATTCAACACTTCCCTTGCTTGTTCATGAGATATTTTGCCAACACTATGAAAGAAAACACACACACACACTTAAAAACAAGATGACATCAAATAAAGGGCACACAACTGATTTTTAACTAAAGCTTCAGTTTTTATTTAACAGCAGACAAAGTTTCTCCGGTGAACTCACGGCACTCGACTGTTTAGATCAACTGGAAAAATGTGACGTATTTTCCTCACGGAGCCTGAGATCAGCTCTAATCCAACACTTCTTCATAGACCCAATAAAAGTCTTTCTAAAAATAATGAAATAATAAATAAAGGTATAGAAACAAAGAGCACAAACCTTAAATCCTTGCAGGGAAACGTGATGACTTTGCATTTTGGACATTCACTTTTGGCGTCTTTACTGTTTTCATTATCTCAGAGTTACTGATCTTCTTTGATGCAGAACTTGTTCTTGTAAATTGTGTTTCATGCCACTCTGTGTTAACGTCCTCCAAAGATAACCCTGGGAATAAATAATCCAGTGAATAAATAAGCATAAAGAAGAAGTTGTAACTGAAACATGTGTTTAAAATAACAAGAGGCGCAGAAGTAAACAACTATTCACCATGAGCGAGCCCTGCGAGCCTGTGGCCGGGCGCTTGTGAAACAAACGTGTTGCGTTGAGCTGTCACCATGAAACGACCTGTTTGTTGCTGAGCTTCTGCTCTGCGCCCCATTGTCGTTTCATTAAGGTCACGTTCGTAAAGTTGCAATTTGCTGCCAAGAAAACAAGATAAACTCAGAGCATTTCACTCCTGGCCTGCAAAGACGAGCAATCTCCAGCTGTCTCTGGCTTCGACCTGCTGATGGAGCGTGATGCAGGTCGGCCTCACGCTGGTGGATGGGATGGAACGGCTGCTTTTGACTGCGTCAACTGAAATATGTGACGCTATGAGACAATGTTAGCCATTTATTATTGCTGTGGAAGAGTGTGCTAATGGCAATGATGTTTTTGCATGAGTGTGTGTGTGTTTGTCTGTTGGTAAAATATCTTTTGAACCAGCAGTGAATGAATATTACTGAAACTCACAGACAGAAAATAACAGATTCACGTCTACAGCTGTTCATCTTCTGAAGCCAAGCCAATTCAAGATGGCTGCCACAGCTAAGAAACCTTAGCAAACACTAAAATGGTTATAACTCAGACAGTTTTGGAGATATTTAAATAAAACTTAGTGTGTTAGAAGCTGAGAGTTGTTCCACATTCATACTCTGAGCGTTTCTTACTTTGGCGACAGCTGTCGCCTAAAACTTGCCGATCATTATTGAAGAAAACTGTCTGTCTGTTAGCAAAATATCCTATTAATCACTGGATATATTTTAATGTAACTGTCAGAAAATAATCTTTGGATATGCATTTACAACTTATTAACTTTTGGAGTTCACTTAATTCAAGATGGCCACCACAGCTAATTGATATTAGCTACTGTAATGCAAAAATGTCTACAACTCAGTCTGATTTACACATATTTAGTTAAAATGTCCATGTGACCCAAAAAATGGAAGAAGAGGTAAAACATAATGGATGGATGGATGGATGAATGGATAGATGGATGGATGGATGGATGAATGGATAGTTAAAATGTGTGTGACAGAAGCTGAAAGTTGCCTTCAACACATCTGAATCTCTGGAAATCATGCAATGTCAAGATTTGACTGGATTGGTTATAACCCCTCTAGTCTAGAAGTAATTTTTCTTTAAAACTCTGAACTGAAAGGCAACGAGCAATATTCATCCTTTGACAGAATGGCAGTTATATGTATTTTTTTACTGGGTAGCCTATCAATAACATTTTGACAGAAGTCACTGATTATTGGACAGAGATGATGTCAAACAGGCCTCGAGGGGAACTCATCAGGACAACAAGGTTTGTATTTTCAGGTTTGCTGCTGTGACTGGATCAAACTACAGACTCGCCCCACTGTGGTTCTGAAAAATATACAAATAAAATATCTTCTTCTGTGTAGAACGTCCACAAAATTAAGATGTAAATGAAAATAAAAACTGAATGGAATAATTTTCAAACCTCATGAACGTCTATATTATTCACAATAAAACACAAGAAACAAATGATTAAATTAAAATTTTACCATTTAATAAAAGGATAATTGTGAGTTGATCGACTCTTCTAAAAAGGTTGGGACAGGAACAAGAAGACTGGAGAGAACTTGAAGGATGATCGTCTCAGAAGTAAAGATGGACAGAGGTTCACACGCTTGAGAAAAACTGCATAAAAACAGAGGAACATCCATCCATCCATCCATCCACCCATCCATTATCTTTTACTCACTTCTTCCTTTTTGGGTCACGGGGGTCACGGGTGTATCCAGCAGTCAATGTGTGAGAGGTGGGAGACACCTTGGACACGTCTCCAGTCCATCACAGGGACACAGAGACAAACGACCATTCACTCTCTCACTCACACCTAGAGACAATTTAGAGTAACCAATCAACATAATAATAATAATGATGACGACAACAACAACAACAACAACAACAACAACAACAACAACAAAAATTAAAATAATAATAACAACAACAATAATAATAATTAAAGCCGCAAGCGGCGTTGAGGCCGTCGCAGCTTAGCGCCGCTCCGGCCTTATTGTGGCGAGGGAACTCTGGCTAGTCCGCCCAGTCGCCATCATGGTGCGCATTTGCCAAATATTCGAAATCACATGCAAACTCCAGAGCTCCAGCATCGCCTGTTGGTCTTGTATTCGCCATGCTGCCACAACCACGTCCACATCCTCCAATGAAAACTTCTAGTGTTTTAAAACACATCAGATCAATGTATTATCTGTCTTCTAGCACAGGATCATCTTGACTAGGTCAAGGGCGTGAGAGATAGAGTGGCTTTAAACCACCAGAAAGGTGTGAAATTTATGACCAAAACTACCCTTTGACCCAAAATGGCCGACTTCCTGTTGGTTTTGGACCAGGGTTCCAAGAGACTTTTTTGTAGGTCCTGACAATTTACACATGTATAGCACGTTTCATAATCCTGGGATGAAGCATGGCTGGGGGCTGATTTTTAAACTAAATTCTAGGGGGTGCTGTGAAAGAATCAGGCCACGCCCACTACATATTGGACTGCAGTCCTGTCGAGGGATGGAGAAATATAGATCTTAGTGACTTTGGTGCAGCTGGGAGCTTATATTAGGAAGTTATTCCATCTTGATGTTTCATGTAGAATGGCCAGATTTGAGGCTTGGCCACGCCCACATGCTTTGACATAGAAAAATTATTTTAACAACTTTTGACCTTCAATGCCTCAAGATTGTGCTGACCGAGTTTGACGCCTGGATCTCGAAAGCTCTAGGACGAGTTTGCTCAGATATGACGTCAATGAAGAGCGAGTTGCTCAGATATGACGTCAATGAAATAGACAAAATTGTGACTTTGACCTAAAATGGCCGACTTCCTTTTGGCTTCGGACCATTGCTCCAAGAGACTTTTTTGTAGATCCTGACAAGATACATATGTGTACCAAGTTTCATTATTCTGGGATAAAGCATGGCTGGGGGCTGTTTTTTTTAAATATTCTAGAGGGCGCTGTTGAGGAATTAGGCCACGCCCACCAAGTATTGCACCGGATCCCTGCCGGGGGATGAACAAGGATCAATGTCAGTGAGTTTGGTGAAAATGGGCTGAAACATGTGGAATCTAGAGCAAAACGTATGGTGGCGGCGTGACCTGTGACTTTGCCGCTCTGCCACGGCCACGCCCTCTGCTTTAAACTGTTGGTGCTTTAAAACAAGTGAGACCAACTTGTTATCAGTCATCTGACACAAGATCATCTTGATTAGATCAAGAGAGCCAGAGTTGGAGCTTTCCAAGCGAAAAAAGTCACTTCCTGTTCTGAGGGGGCGGGGCTTAGGTGAGGTCGGACTATGACAACATAGGATCGTCAGGCATCCAACCAGGATCCCTCATGCCAAGTTTGGTGCCAATTGACCTTTTAATGACAAAGTTATAGCGTTTCGTTTGTTTTGGCGAGTACGCCAAGTTCACCGCTCCACCACGCCCCCTGAACATATACGAAAAGTCAATTTTATTGATAACTTTTAAAGGCCCATGCCTTAACTGCATTCTGACCAAGAATGAAGCCGATAGGTCGAACGCCTGAGAAGGAGTTCGTCAAAGTTCGACATGAGTAAAACTGAAAAATGACCAAAATTTGACCTTTGACCCAAAATGGCCGCCTACCTGTGCATTTTAGAGGGTACCTCCAAGAGACTTTTTTTCTTGAATTGGGGAGATCTACCTATGTACCGAGTTTCAGATCTGTACGACCTACGGTTTCTCCCAACTCACGTTAGGGGGCGCTATAGAGCAGTTTGACCACGCCCACTTGCGATTCCACCAGAATCCGAAAATTTTAGTTGGGGGACAATTTTGGGTCAAGTTTGGTGAGTTTTTGAATATGTTAAGGCCCCAAACAGCCGCGCGAAGTGACAGATTTTTTTTTTTTAAGAAATCGAGCGATTACAATAGGCCTTCGCAGCGCTTAGCTGCTCGGGCCTAATAATAATAAAAAATAAAAAATATATATATAATATAATAAGGCAGCATGGTGACACAACTGGTAGAGCTGCCGCCTCTCAGCAAGCAGGTCCCCGGTTCAAATCCCAGTCCAGGGGCCTTTCAGGGAGGAGTTTGCATGTTCTCTCTGTGCATGTGTGGGTTTTCTCCGGGTACTGCAGTTTCCTCCCACAGACAAAAAACACGTATGTTAGACTGACTGGTAACTCTAAATTGTCTCTAGGTGTGAGTGAGACAGTGAATGGTTGTTTGTCTCGTTTGTCTCTACGTGTCCCTGTGATGGACTGGAGACCTGTCCAGGGTGTCTTCCGCCCCTCGCACAGTGATTGCTGGATGCGGGCACCGGCGACCCCCGTGACCCAAAATGGAAGAAGCAGGTAAAAGATGATGGATGGATGGATGGATGACAATAATAATGTGTTATGTATTGTCATCATTGTTCTCATGATGACATTGTCTCTCGGCATTGAACTCATCCACCCCCTGGTGGAGCAGTGGACAGCTACTGAAGGCACCGAGGAGCAACTGGGGATAGGGTGTGCTGCTCAGAGACACCACGATATGTGCAATGACTGGGGATGGAACCCTCTTGGGTCCCAGCTGCCCTGCCTCTACAACATCTCGGCCCCCAACATGCATGTTTTTGGTCTGTGGGAGGAAACATGCACGGAGAGAACATGCAAACTCCACGCAGCTGGGATTTGAACCGGCAACCTTCTCGCTGAGAGGAAACAGCTCTACCAAGTGAGCCACCGTGCCGCCCAACAGAATATCAATAAGACTTTTAGCATAATCCGACCATCGAAAGTTTACATCATGAAAATCTTTCAAGAATCTGGAGAAATGTGTGAGCTCAAAGGACAAACAGAAGAACAACATCTGATGCTCGTGCTCTTCAGCATTAAAAACAGCTCTGGACATCACTGCACGGGCTCAGGATGCAGGTCAAAGGTCATCATGCATTTTTCAGCAACATTCCCAGACCTCGTACTGCATGCACTGCAACGCAACATGGCATCATGTGAGTGAGGTTTGCACCTCGTTGTGTTTTGTTTTTGTTCACATTTTATAAAAACGTATAAAAAGGGATCGTATGATCCGGCTGTAAAGTGGATTCAGAGACGCTGAACAAATCTCCAGAGTTGGACCAGATCCCTGTTCTTCGATGCCTGGAAGCACCACCATGCACACAGCTGCAAAACATGGAGGAGCAACTGCTGCAGCTTTGTTTGAAGTGGGGCTTTTGGCGGGCGTCAAGACGAGACAAGCAGCCATCTTTGTTTGAGCGCACCGAGTGTGCAGGGCTGAGCCTTTTCCTCGTGATCAGCTGTGATCCCTCTCTATTTAAAGATCTTTTCAAACAAAACCCACAGCGCGGCTGAGCGAGAGACAATTTAACACAGTGACAGGTTGTTTAGCATGAGCAGGAGCTCCCCTCTCTGGAAACTGGACCCATCCCATCCGACAGCCACACACTGGTAACATGTTCAGCGTGAACTGGTCAAATGCCCGGCGGTCGCCAGCGTTAATCTGATGTGACAATCATCTCTGACCTGTCAGTCACACGGAGCAGTGGGTAATGGAGAGTAAAGGCCATGGCTGGAGGAGGAGGAGGGGACGATGTGTGGGAAACAGCAGCGTCCATGCAGAGCAGGAGGGACATGGAACACACAGAGCACAGCTGCTTCTGGACAGAGATACAGATGTTCAAGTCCTGGGAATGTCCTCAGTGTGGACTTCATCCTGTGATTTGCTCAGAGTGCTTGAATTCAACTAAAAAAAGCACAAGCTAAAAATAAAATCCTTTAGAGACGCACTGAAGACACAAAATAAATTAGTGTTTTTCAACCACTGTGCCTATGCACGTGTGTGCCGCGAGTGATTGCCAGGTGTGCCTTGGAAATTATCAAAAAAGCCGCCCCCCCCTTTCTACAACCTCTTTAAATTTAAGACCACATTGTTGTGGTACTGTTCAGGTGTATTTATGAAGACGTGTTAAGTGCAATTTGAAATAAGAAATATAAAATATGATACAAATACATTTTTGTGTTTATTTCATTCCTATTCAAGACACTTTGATAAGAATGACTATATATTTAATATAGGTGGATACAGAGTATCTATGTTTACAATTTTGGTTGGTGGTGTGCCTCTGGATTTTTTTCAATGAAAACACTGTGCCTTGGCTCAAAAAAGGCTGAAACCCCTGCTTTAACGGACCTTGTTGTCCTGGTTCTCCCCTGCTGCTGAAGATGAACAGGTGATAACAACGTAGGCCTGTTTGAGTGTTAATTTGTCTGTATTGTTAGCAAAATATCTGAAGAAGGAGTGGCTGGGTTTGACTGAAACTCCCAGAAAATTATCACACCTGCAGCTGATTTGGAGTCAGCCATGTTCAAGATGGCCACCACAGCCAACCTTTTTATTCAGGCAGGCTTTTAATACCTAGTAGTTCTTTGTCATTCTTGTTATGTTTTAATTGTTTTTGATTTGATTTTGATTTGTTTATTCATTCGTTTATAATAATAAAATACATAACAATATACACATAAAAGAAGAAAAAAACACAAGTATAAAATGAAAGGCAGCAGATGAAGAAAAAAATTCTTATTTTATCTGCCCCTTATCTTTCTACCAAACAATTCCTACAACCAATTTCTTTAATTTCCAAAAGAAATTAACAAAACTTTTAACCTCCAATACAACATACAAATTCTAACTTAAACTAATTTAGATATAGGATTTAAACAATTTAAACTTAATCATTCTCTTAAATATTGCCATTGATTTAGCCTCTTTAACATCATCCTCCAAATCGTTCCACAACCCAACTTCATGAACCATGGCCGACTAGTTCTAATTTGTGGCTTTACAAATATATCTTTCCCCTTTAGATAGTAACAACTCGTTCTTTTAGCACTTTGAGATTTTTGTTAATGAAAAGTGCGTTACAAATTAATTATTATTATTATTATTATTATTATTTTAACAAAATACCTCTGAATATTTGAAGGCAGTGTATCATTCTGTGCTCAATACATAACCAGCAAAATATTATAATCGACTAAATCGTAGAACTTCAACAGTTTCGTTTGACAAAATAATACATTTGATGGATGATTACTGCTTTCTTGTAATAAGTCTAACAACTCTTTTCTGTAAAATAAAAATAGGCATTGTAATTGATTTACACGCCTTTCCCCAAACGCTAACACAATAAATTAAATGTGGAACAATGAATGTGTTATACAACAAAAACAATGCCTTATTATTCAAAAAATCTCTGACTCTGTAAAATATAGCAATGGACATGGATATTTTCGCTTTAACAAAACTTATATGCTGTTTCCAAGACAATTTATCATCAATGATGATACTCAAGAATCTCACCTCGTGAACGCTACGGATCACAGAGTCTTCAATTAGAAATGGAACATCAATTGATTTGTTTTTGTTATTAAATATCATGTAACTTGTTTTATCCAAATTTAACGTCAATTTATTAATTTTAAACCAATTTTTAATTTTAACAAGTTCAGTCATCATTAATTTCAAAGTCTGTTCGATATATACCAACACCAGAAAATGTAGTGTCATCAGCAAAAAGAATACATTCATATTCATTCATTCAATATAGTCATCAGCAAAAATAATACATTTTTAATGTTTAACTGGCTGTTTTCTAAAAAAATTATTGATTGTTTTTTACTTCTGTATTGCTCAGCACTTTGTGCACCTTCTGGCTGCTGAAAAGGGCTCTATAAATAAAGTTTGATTGATTTGATTGAACTGACCAGAAAACACACACATGTCTACAACTCTGACAGTTTGGCTCAACCTTCATGTAGTCAAAAACATGTCGCGAGATTTCTCAACATCCTTTATGGTTTCAGTTTAAAACTTTGGCACGAAAGGTGGCGGGCGACACGCATTCCCCTCAAAGAACATCAAAGAATTGAAAGATAAACGCTGATCTCTGTGTGTTTGCATGAATTCAAACTGTTTGTTTGAAACCTAATGAAATAATTACATGTAGTCTGATATTACTGGGGAACAGTGGCGGCTCCAGAGATATTTTTCTGCAGGTGCTAAGGGGGGGCTAAGCAGTTTACTGAGGATGCTATGAAAGATCATTTGTTCTTTCAGTTCTCAAGGTCAATGTGTGTCATTCACATCACATGTGGTACATAAGGTGGAACGAAACTATGGACAGGGTCCCAGTTACATCCAACAAAAATACAAATTGTAAAGAAAAACAGTAAAAAAGATCTGAGACATGAAATAAGAAATACACTAAACTAAAAATACACTAAGCACTACTAGTACGAAACAATGCGCCAAACAACAGCAGCACGAACATGAGTCTGTGTGAGCAGATGAGGACGAGTGAACACAGCAACATGAAATAGATCAGCAGCATGAGATCAGCAGCACATAACCAAATGGTATTACAGTGATTTGTTTTCACAGTGATAATTCAGACTAGGGGTTCATGAGTCTAACAACCTCGGGGTAGAAGCTTGTAGCCATAACGAAGGGTAAGTCATTTATTATCACTGTAAGCCAGCAAATGATTTATCAAGTTGTATTAGCTAAAAATGGCATAACCAGAGGCATCATGTCACCAGTTTCTGCTCAGTGTTGAGACCATCACTCATCTGCGACTACGCTGCTCGCTGCACCCCCTGGTGGTGGTTGGGTTAAAGGCAGAAGACCAATTCCGTCTGTCAAGTATGGGAAACATACACAGATGACAAATGTGACAAATTATTATTATTATTATCTTTGTGGGCTTCAGCTGGTGGATCAGTTTTTTTTTTTAAACTCGATATAATCACTGATTTTTTTTAAAATTAGTTGTGTTTTGCGAGGAAAATATCACAACAACCACATGTTAAAGAATATTAACTCAGATGAAAAAGAAAATACTGTAATCTGATATTTTCTTGGGGGTGCTAAGGGGGTGCTGTGACTTTTCCAGGGGGGGCTATAGCACACCCTAGCTCCCCCCTGGAGCCGCCTATGCTGGGGAATAAAACAGATTTTTATGAAAGGAAAACACATTTCTACTAACAAACAGAGGGAGTGATGAGTCCATCATCTGCCTCATACTGTACACAATAGCTCCTGAGTCCTGATGATTGACAGTTTGGCCGCGTGTGTGTGCGCTCTGACGCGTGCGTCACATGGAGAGGTTTGCGCAGCGCCACTCCACACACACACACACACACACACACCAGTGATGCACGAGAGGCTGTGTTCTCTCTGAACCAGCTCTCCTCTGGATTCTTTCACTTTTTATCTCTTTGGGTGTAGTTCTCTGGAGGGATGGGCCGCGCGCACAGCACCTCCTGACGACGCGCTCAGACCCCGCACCTCGGCGGCTCGCACGAGGCGCAGCTGGAACACCGCTGGCCAGTGACCCGCAGCTGGAACACCGCTGGCCAGTGACCCGCAGCTGGAACACCGCTGGCCAGTGACCCGCAGCTGGAACACCGCTGGCCAGTGACCCGCAGCTGGTTCCACGCATCCAAATATGCGCGCGAGTGGAGCGCGCGGGCGAGGCGTCCCTCCTTGCACCCGGCTCGGGGAAACCTCCATGTCGTGATGTTCAACAGCTCGGGGATCGAGCCCACTTTGAACAAGAAGGAGGAACTCCTCGTGTCAGAAGTTCTCAATGGCACTTTGCAGCTGTACAACAGCGCGCTCGGCTCCACGACTCCCACGGCCGCGGCGTGGAACGCGTCGTGCGGGGAGCAGCTGCAGGACTTCGGGCGTCCGGAGAAGATCCTCATCGGGGTGATGCTGGCGGTCATCACGGCCGTGACCGTGATGGGCAACACGCTGGTGGTGATCGCCGTGTGCGTGGTGAAGAAGCTCCGGCAGCCCTCCAACTACCTGCTCGTGTCCCTGGCCGTGGCCGACCTGTCCGTGGCCATCGTGGTCATGCCCTTCGTGATCGTGACGGACCTCACCGGGGGCAAGTGGCTGTTCGGGGACTTGTTCTGCAACATCTTCATCGCCATGGATGTCATGTGCTGCACCGCCTCCATCATGACCCTGTGCGTGATCAGCGTGGACAGGTGAGGGCTCAACTGCTTTTGTTCTTAACAAACAACTGAGGTTTTACGCACGAGGCGCGGACATGGGAGAATGATGCAATGGAGGACTGTGAGTTCACCACAAAGACAATACATGTACTGTAGTCCAAATCCCAGAGTAAACATCCTGTGACTAGAAAGTTCATGCTCAATATCAGGTATCAAATCCGATAATTCTCAATCAGGTCATCTGGACAGTTTCTAAACGTTTCACCCTCACTCCAGAGGGCTTCATCAGTCGGAGTAGTTCCAGCACGCTGTTCCCCCACCAAGTAAACAACTTAAAGTGGACCGACCAGTTTGCTGGAGCCAAGGTGGTTTCTGGACTCCTCGGACTCCTCCAGAAACCATCTTGGCTCCAGCAAACTGGTTGGTCCACTTAAGTTATTTTCGGCTTGGTGGGGGAACAGCGTGCTGGAACTACTCTTGACTGCTGAAGCCCTCTGGAGTGAGGGTGAAACGTTTCTACGAAAAAAGAAACTGTCCAGATGACCTGATTGAGAATTATCAGACATCCTGTGACTATTTGCAGAAACCAACTGACTGAAAATAAAGCTGACCTATGACCCTGCCTGACCCCACATCTGTGCATGACCCTGACCCCACATCTGTGCATGACTTTTACAGACGATCCTCCCACATGTTTCTCTACATGCTTGCTCTCTATTTTGACACCTCCTCCCTTGAAGGTGAAAGCTGAGTTGGGATGACACACAAAGAGACACTGAGTCGAGTTTCCTCCAGGAGAATCGTGTGTTTTCCAGTCGGACTGCAGACATAAACAATATTTCTTTGACTCTCATGTTTTGCATCAACACATCGCTCCACAAATATTCATGAACGGCGGTCCCCTGGTGCCTCGCAGCTTTTTCGGATTCGGATGCAAAACAGGGGGAGAGAACCTGAACCTATTAGGATTTCAGTTTTGCATTTTCTGCACTCAAAGCAGAGCTGAGGCAGACAGCATGAGTGAACCCCCTCCCCCAGGTTGATTGTGCTGTTTGGCTTCAGTGACTCTAATGGAGACAAAAGCTCGTTGAGGATCTGATTATTTGTTACCTCGGTGCTTTTTAACTCAGAATCACTTTGGCTGATCGGAGCTGAACACACCTGGGGGGCTAATGAAGTTATCACAGAAATCATGTAATAGTTTGTGTTTTGGGCAGGTTGGGTGAAACAATAAACTGAAGCATGGGGTCAAAGGTCACACACAGGTCACAGTGATCCTGGAAGAACAAGGTGGAGATTATGTTCTGCAGACAGTTTGTAAAAGATCTCCATGGAAACAGACTCATCTTAATTAAACAATACAAAGTGTGTTTGGCAGGTAACACACAATGGGAATGGTAGTGATATTTCATTAGGACGGTACATGATTAGGAGTAATTAAAGATCTGTCCTGTCATTTTAGACTCCAACTTGTAAAATAAAGCTCAAAAGGCAAAGGCAGATTTTCTAAAAGATTACAAATGATCCATCCGTTAAGGCTGAGTTCGCGCTTTGGTCCGCAGGCTGGAGCGCGCGCGCTGCGCGTGCACTGTGCCGTGCGGCGAAATGCGTTTACAGTGTCGCCTCTGTGTTTATAGTTGTCGCACGGCGGGGCATGGCAAAGTGCTGTTCTTTTACCGACCAGCAGGTGGCAGTACCCTCTAAAACCTGTGCATATGTTGCAAGAAAGGTGTAGAAGAAGAAATCTACCGTAGAAGAAGAACTGTTTGAAATCACACAACAAAAACAAATAGCTTTCCGCTCGCGTGCTGAACTGTTGTCTTTATTTGCGGTTTTAATGCATGGAGTCAGCGGAGGAGAAAGCGATCACGTGACTTTTGGCGAAAAAACAAAAGAAAAGTCCGACTCCAGATCAGGAATGAAGGAGAATTTAATACATTTGTGTCACAAAACATTCCTCCATGCGTCGCGACGCCGTCTCCACGACCACAGCGGCGCAAACAGCTGCAGGCTCCGGCGTGAAGAGGGTGAAGGCTGTCGGTGGGGACCTGTCAATCAAATCGTAGCGCCCACGGCGCGCGCATAGGCTTGCGGAGTTTCAAAAATTCAGAGGTGCACGACACGCGCTAATCCCACGCGCGGGGCCAACGCGCAGGGGCGGGGACTGTGAAATTGCGTCACTTTTGGAGCGCGCACCCTCGCGCGCTGCGCGACGCGTCGAGTATGAATCTAGCTTTAGAGCTCAAAGAGAGTGTTGGGGATGACTCTCAGCTACTTCCACACCAAATGTCAGTTGGATAGTTGAGAAACAGAAAGAGTTACAGCCATTTCTGTGTTTGATACAGTTGCTCAGCTGGGGCAGCCTTCTTAAATTAGGACAAGTGCAAAAGTTAATCAGACATTGAAGGACATCTATTTGTTTGTTTCTGAGAATTTCATAAAAATCTGTGCAGTGGTGTACGAGATATTTTACTAACAGACAAGCAATGCTAACATTTTAAACAAAGCTGACAGCAGTGTGTATGCACTCTGATGGGAATGGGTCTCTGCTACAGCCACAGAAAATTTTAGGTCAACATTTGTAAAACTCACAGAGTTAAAGTTATTTTTTTATCATTTTGTTGTTGGCTAAGGTCAGTCAGCTGTGGTGGCCATCTTGACTCCAGTGACATCCAGTGATTACTTTCAAAGAGACCAAAGTCCATGCTCAATAATCCAGGTACAAATCCAACAAAGTTCAGTCAGGTCATTTGGATGTTTTTTTTTTTTTTTTTTTTGATGAGACGTTTCGTCCTTCACCCAAGGGACTTCTTCAGTCCGAGGAGCCACAAACAAACTGCAGTCCCACAAGCAGCACACTCCCATAGAAAAACAAGTTTGCGGGTGATACGATGGTTTCTGGGGCCCGTCCTCTCACAGGCCATGCCAAAACCAGTTCAAAACTTTCTAAGAGCTTCATTAAAATAAGATTTCAATGAGATATTTTGCTAATAGACAGAAAAAAAACACAAAATCAATTGCATCATCATTCAGCTGTCATGGAAGCAGCCATAACGAGCACGGAGACGTGCAGCTGAGGCGTCAGAGTCAGTCACTTGTGATTTTCTCTTCTTGCTTCCTTACACGGAGTTTGACACACACCGACTACAAACACGTGTGGTGTGTGAATGAATCTTGTCATTCCAGTTTTCAGCGCGCCACACTGAACAAACCCAGTCTCGGGCACTTCCACTTCACAGCATCCATTTGCAGCAGATATGAGCTGGAAGCAGGAAGTGAGCTGTGATTACAGGTCAAGCCTTTAAAGCCGACAACGCCACAGCCTCTATGCCGCCACTCAACCTTTGTTCGAGCTCCGCAGCCTGATAAATGGCCACGTCTTTCAAACCTTCAGAAACCTCTTTGCAACCCTTTTAAAAAAAAAACTCCCCGTTGTTTCCCTCAGCTCAGACTGAGAGGAGAGCACATTATTAAACCGAAGCCTCCTTCAGTGAGTGTAAGCTGCAGTCACACACGTTGTGTTGACAGTGTTTATGGGCATGTCTGCGGTCCAGTGCAGCTGCGTGCGTTGCTCACGTCAGGAGTTCAGCTTCCATAAACAGTTTATGAACTTGAAGAGCTTTTCTAAACATAGCTTCAGAGGTTTGGGTGAATGAGGCATATTTCCGGTTTGGACAAACGGTGAAGAGAAGTGACAGCGTGAGGTGATCAACAAACCAGCTGTTATTGTTAAAATCACCATGTGGGAACATTTTCTAAAGGTGTGCCAATGGACTGGGTGAGAGCTGGCCCAAGCCTCCATGGGGCCCAGACCCGGCTGCAGAAAGTCAGCGTCAGAGTCAGAGAGTCTTTATTGTCATTTGCACCGCATGTGGTACATGTGATGAAAACGAGATTATGTACACGGGGTCCCAGTTGCATCCAACAACAAATGCAAGAGAAAAACAGTAATAACATCTAGGATTAACTAAGAAAAAACATCAACTAGTAATACACTAAGCCCTAATTCATTCAACCTTTATTTATACAGGCTAGCCTCGTTGAGCCACGGCATTCTATTTTTTCAAGGGGGCATATTTTTTCAACAAACATTTTATTTTCTTCAAGTTGAACAGCGGCTCTGTGACCACTCCTAATACGGTGCTGTGAAGAAACAATCTCAATAAAATAACAAAATCTAAACAAAAAAAAAAGAACAAGACAACCCAACCTGTAGTGCTCTGTTCATTCAATTAAAAGTCAAACATAAACATAAACATACAGTGATAAATATAAGCACTAGTGTCAGGCTGAACACTGTGACTGAAGTGAACATTCATGCTAGCTGAGCTGACGATATAACAATTCCATCACATAACACAGCTGAGTGTAGGTTGCATTAGAACAGTCATCAAGTGATCTGGGCAACTTCACACTCTGCAAAAACCTGTTGCAGCACTAACTCTCAGCATCACACCACAGTTATGCAAGATTAATGTTATGCAGACAGTATATCAAATAAACAAAATACTGTACATTTATTATCTGCACAGCCATAAGTTTATATTGGACTACTCATTTCACAGAAAGCACAGTGGTTCTTACCTTTAGAAGTTCTTTCTGGTCTTTTTATTTGCAAAGTCACAAACCAAGTCCTCAAAGTCCAGCACCCTCACCAGCTCAGACTCTTGGTACTTGAAGCATTACCTTGTTTTGTTAGATCTTCTACTGTAGAAGTTTCTTCAGTAAAGTTAGCTGCCATTGTTAGCTCAGGTTGAACCTCATTTGTAGAAGGCAACGCTTCCAAGCTAACGTTGCTGGTTAGCTCAAAATCTTCCTCCTCATTTCTAGCTTTAAAAAAAAGTCAGTTGACTTCAGTGCTTACGTTTCCAACTGAAATGGATGGTGCCGCTTCTTGTCTGCTCTCATTTATTCCACTGTCAGTGTCATTCGTTGTCCTCTTGTTTTGTTGGAAAAAAGTCAGAATATCCATGATACACGGACGTGAGCGTGGCTGTTTGTTTGAAAACAGCTAGTTTGCGCATTAAGTCAGTGACCCGCCCCCCTCGAACTGTAGTTGGCTAGAATGTTGCCTTGGCTTCATTGATTGGTTGAATTGTATGACTGACAAGCAAAGATAGGAAAAATAGAAATATGTACACTCAGAGATTAAAAACAAACAAACAAAAAACTTCCCGTCGTCCAGTCAGGGGGGGCACAGCTGACTCTGTGGGGGGGCAATGTCCCTCAATGCCCGCCCATGCAGCCGGGCCTGATGGGGCCCTAAGCGAAATTTGGCTTGGGGCCCTCTATTTTCGCTAAACTCAACTCTGATAGCCCGGTTTACATGATCCTATGTGAATAGTGGTACTAAAAGTAACAAAAGGGGAAAAAAGAAGAACCCCCCCCCCCACCACCACCACCAGTATGTGATGTATTTTATAGTAAAAATGTCATCTGGTTTATTATCTTTGGTTCCATAGAGCTGCAACAGTAATGCTCAAATAATTTATAGAGCAAGATCAACAACAAACAGATAAAATAACTTTGATGCATAAAAATAAATTAAATTACGCAAAATCAGACAAAAGAAAACAAAAACATCAAGGAAATACTTAAATAACGTAGGGAGACTGGGGTAAGATGAGCCATTTTTCATATTTAGGATCACTACATCAAGGCAATCATAGTTTTGTTGCCAACTAATATATCTGCATATATTTCGGTTGTTGTGCATCCCTTCAAACAACAGAATGGGTGTGAAACATAACTGTTCAAATAATAAAGCATGTCTAAAAAAAGTGGTCTTGTGGCACAACTTACCCCCTTAATGGGGTAAGTTGAGCATAGGACTGGTGTAAGATGAGCCGCCCATATCCCTACTTTTTTGCACCCTGTTTCTTGAGAAGTTCTCCAGCCTTCTTCTTTTCTTTTTCTTTTTGACTTGTTTCCAACAACAACTTCTCAGGTGTGTCAGTCAAGATTCGTGTCTTCACCTTTGTACGTTTCCTTTTAGGCTTTGTTGCCATCACCTTTGGGAATGGCATTATTTCTATTGGAGATATGTATCCTGGATGGCTGGGAGAGACAGAACTACCAGAAAGTGATGATGACTCAGGCCCTGTGATGTTAGGTGCTGGTAGATCAGCTGAAGTAGATGGCTGGTCAGATAGCTCGTCAGGGTTGGGTCTGTCTGTGACCATGGATGGTGCATAGGCTTCCTGTGGGAAGATATCTCGGTTGAAAGGAAAGATACCAGTGGACCTGAATCCAGACAGGATGTTTCTTGGTGTCATTACTGACAGGAAGGTCTCATGCACAATCTCTGGGATGGCATAAATGGAAGCAATTTGTACAGGGTGGGTTCGCATCCAACTGTCCATGGCCTTGTTGTAATATGTCTTGAATGGTCCATAGACTGACACATCCAAGGGCTGCATTTTATGGGATGTATGAGGTGGCAAAGTGAGCATCACGATCCCATTCTCCCTAGCAATCTCCACAGACTGGCACAGGGATGTTGTTTCGCTTTGCAAACTCGTAGGCAAGTTCTCTGCATTTGAGGGTAGTAAGCCCATGAAACTGATCTGCCAGATTCTTAATATGTTTGGCAAGTTCAGACTCCATGTCATCTGAGAGAATCCTTTTAGCCTCTGCTACTCCAGCATAGCCTGTCTTTTTCAAAGGTGCTTTTTCTTTTTCGTCAATGTACCTCTTCAGTGTCATTCTGTCTAGTTTGGCATCCTTAGCTGCTGCTCGAATAGACTTCCCTTTTCTTACTTCACTGGTGGCTCTTTCAAGAACATCAGTGGTTGCTCCCCTACTTGTTTTGCGCTTATATACGCGAGGCATGATGTCCACTCTGTAATCATACAAATGCAGAATATTGATTTAATGTTTAAGACATATAGGCTACAGCTAAAATACACTTAAGTGTATGGGGTAAGTTGAGCCACCGGCTCAACTTACCCCTGGTGAAATGGCTCAATTTACCCCAGAGCTACCATTTTGACATTATTAGTCTCCACAGCTAAAATAGTGCATTTTTATGCTAGTTTGAAGACCTCATGTTGTAGCTCATAGATACCACAATTGATGTATAAAACAAATTTAAAATGATCTATTTTGGTCTAAACACAATTCTCATGAAACTTATGATAGACTAAATTCACTTTCAAGAGTGAAAAATGTTTTTCCAAAAATAAATGTCTAACCACTTTACCCATGTGGTTCTTACCTTCACAGACTCCATGAAATGACACCCTCCTCCTAAATATTTGGTCACATGATCAATTTTGTTTACCGTTTATTAGCAACAAGGGGTGGCTCAACTTACCCTTTGGCTCAACTTACCCCAGTCTCCCTAAATGAATAATGACACCATGTAAAATGGTTTAAATAAAGAAGCTTAAAGTTGAATAATTCGTTCTTAAAACTATGTAAATGTATGCAACAATTTACAAAGGCTGAACTTAAAATATTAAATAGAATCATATAGAAATCATTACTAAAAAAAATATATATACATATATATTATATTGCACTTAGGGGGCCCCTTAGTGACCCCGGGGCCCTAAGCAGCCGCTTAGTTCGCTTATGCCTTGGGTCGGCCCTGGACTGGGTTAAATTAAGCCATAATCAGAGCGACTGTATCTTCTGTGAAAACAGTGTGAATGCTGCACTGACATTAGTTTGAGAAGCTGAAACGGAGCTGCTGAAGCTAAACAAAGCAGAACACTACATAAAAATCAGAAGGAGCAACAAAAAAAAGGTAGCAAAAAGACTTTCCAAAAGCAAAATGATAACAGCAGCAAAAAAATAGCTAGAAGTTACTGTAAAAGCACCAAAAGGCAATCTAAAAGTAGCAAAAGGCTAAAAGCTAAAGGTATGCTGGAGCAGATTTACAAAAAAAAACAAAAAAAAAAACCATTTTAGCAGAAGTTAAAAGAGATCCCAGTGAATCCCTACTGGGAACATATTTTTTAACAAAGTTAAATGTTTTGACAAGTGTAACCAAAGGTCATCATTTCCTGAACGAGCCGAACGTTTTGATGTATGATCAGCTAAAATAGCACAAAGTA